>RCHF01004296.1:0-51169 GCA_003987895.1 Neonothopanus nambi | reverse complement strand
ATTATCCATATTGGATCTCGCTTCAGGCTTCAGCCCGCTGCCCGCTTCAACTTCAAGAAATTGGAATCAGGTTCAGGATCTCGCCAATGGGCCCGGTACACCCGTGCGAGCCTGTGCGAGGCCCGTGCGCCATACGAGCTCAAGCGCTCAGAGTCATAACATATACGCGACAACTCAGAAGCCTTTGCTCGCGCAAACGAACGATTCCGAACAGAGCGAACGAACTGGTTTGCTTACATAAGTTGGATACATAAGGATAGGCGCACTGGTTTTGCCGGGAAGTTCGTAAGTTCGCAATCCCCGAGTATTTCAGCGATGGGCGATGGGCGATGTCGTTCCCAACTCCAAGGATCGTGATACATCACATAGGGTATGGGTCCTGGGAGGGTATGTCAGTGGGTGCGTTAGTGCGTTCCTGAGAACTTTTAGACGCTTTCTACCTGCAATTCTGATTATTACTGTATTTCTTCGCTAGCAACAGAAATCCTGAGCTGAGCCTATGTAGCTGCTGAGCCCACATGCACGCACATCCAGGGACCAGATTCCAGGGCGGTTGTACGGATGTACGGACGTACGGTTGTAGATTTATCATTTCATTCTGAGATCATCATCTATTTCTAAAAGATGAAACATCCCATCATACAGCCATACAGCCAAGTTCCCTTATGAACGTGCCAAACATCAAAACATCTGATATTTTGGTGATGAACTGGTGATGAGTTAGGAAAGATGAGCGGGGCTTAGATCGTATAAGTAACGCCAAGGGTATCGAGATTTGGATGTGAAATTACCTGAAATTACTTGCAACGTCTTTTTGCTCCGGTTGTAACTTGTGACGGGTATCTACGTACATACCTCTGCATACACTCTAAGTCCTGGTTGACTACCCTTCCTAACTTATCCGAAGCTCTCCATTATTGCTACTCCCGAGTCCCAATGTCACCAATATCTCCAACGTCTTCGACATTCGTGAAAGACTGGTCAACTGTACCCCTCGCTAAATCTGACCTGTTCAAGTTTAATCCAAGGGAAGTACTACTCTTGGAACGCGTTGAGATAGCTCATGCGAGGGCTAAAGCGATTGGGTTGTGTTTCAGTACGTCCTCTCTCCTCTCCTCCCTCCGCTCCCCTCCCTGTCCCCTCCCCTCCCTCTCCCCTCCCCTCCCTGTCCCCTCCCTTCCGTTCCCGCCTCACTCGCTAACCCCCACCCCTCCTCCAGACCCCTCCATCCAAGACATCCTCCACTGCACCGAAAAATTCTGGGAAATGCACATCGACCCCATAAACGCCATAGACGGATCAGCCGTCGCACTCTGGACACTCCAATGTAACCTCTTCGGAGGTACACTCGCTCCTTACGTCTTAGAAAGACCGGAGGAATTCGGGGCACTTTGGGAGAAGGCGATGAAGTGGGAGGTTACGGGGCATTATATGCTTTCGGAGGTTGGACATGGGCTTGATGCGGCTAATATTGAAACGGTGGCGAGGTGGACTGGTGAGGGGTTTGTTTTGGATACGCCTAATGACGGGGCTGCGAAGTGAGTGTTACAGTGAGAGAGTGGGCGGGAGGGAGAGCTAATGTTTTCTATTCGTAGATGCATGCCAGCTTCGATTCCCGCTGGTTCAATCCCGCGTATAGCCATCGTCATGGCTCGTCTTAAAATCTCGGATAAAGATTTTGGTCCTAGGCCTTTTTTAGTCGCGATGAATGATGGGAAGGAGATGTGTGAGGGTATTACTGCGAGGTTCGTACATTCTTCCTACTCCTTGAGATTTAACTAGTGCTTATAAATAGTATATTATAGACTCTTACCTAACCGATCTGGATCAAGACCCATAGGACACGCAATAACCCATTTCAAAAACGTTCAACTTCCTTCTAGTGCACTTCTCGACGACTTTCCTCTCGCTTCCCCTTCCCCCTCCTCCTCTTCCTCCAAAAACCCGAAGCCGAAAAAACTCTCCCCACGTCTCACATTCCTAACATCAATCTGGCGTATCGGAGTAGGCTCAACAACACTTACATCCGTAATCATCCCCGCACTCCGCGTACACGCCTACATCGTTTCAACCTACTCCTCCAAACGAATCATTACGACCCCTACAGGAGCTAAGCAACCTATCATCGCCTTCCGTACACAACAACGGCCCATCCTAGGTTCTCTCGCCTGCGCTTGGGTCTTGGAAAAGTTTTTCAGGAGTATACGGAAATACTATACCTCCGCCTGGGCCTGGGATGTGAAAGGCGAGGGAGTGGAAGGCGAAGGAGGGAGAGTTAGTGGGTTGGATGTGAGGAATGGTGTTAGTACGGCTTTTAAAGTCGTTGCGGTGGGTCTTTGGAGAGAGATGAATATGGGATTGATGGATCGGATTGGAAGTCAGGGGTTGTTCGAGTATAACCAGATTATCGCGGGTGATATGGAGGTTAGGGGAGTCACGGTTGCAGAGGGGGATATACAAGTCTTGAGTATTCGACTTGCGGCGGAGGTTTTGTTGGGGAGGTATCAGATGCCTCAACCTCAGGCGGAGGACGCGGAGGAGAGTCTACTTCGACGACACGAATTGGGGTTGATGGAAGAACTTTCGGAGGTAGCGGGGAATATCTTTACGAGCGTTAAAGGTGATGGACATAGGAATGAGGAATTCGATAAGAGGGTACTTCCTAGGGCACTGGATCTCGTCGAAGCTATCGGGATGAGAATGGCTTATGACGCTGCGAAGGAGGATCTCCTCTCTTCATCCTCTGCGTCGCCGGAAGAGAAAAACATCAAGAAACTCTTCCTGGATCTCTTCGAAGCTATCGCTGTTAAACGCGATATGAGCTGGTACACCTCTAATTCCACTTCTCCCCTTACACGCGAAGGCATCTACACCATGGAAGACCGAGCGATGCGTGGGTTGATGGATCCACCCGTCTGGAAGAAGATGATGGGAGAGTTGGAGGAGAGTGTTGGGCCGTATGTTTATGCTGCTATTGGTGATGAAGGAAGGTGGAAAGCTTTCTATGATGGGTTGGAGGTGTTTAAGGGAGGTGTCGAGGCGGAGAAGGTTTTGGGGAAACTTTAAAGGTTGTATTAATTATGTGATTATTTATTTATTATGGGAATGTCAGATCTACGCTAAGTAAATGGATAAGTAAACCGGGAAGTTTGACGCCCCGCTCCAATTCACTACAACGAGAGTCATAACAAGGCTCTTAGAAGAAATGAATCGTACTCACTTTCACAGCAAACTAAACATTAAACCTTGAACTCCGTTTGAGAGTCATTCTCAGGTCTAATATCCAACACCACGGGATGCAAAACGCTTGAACTCGACTCGTTAGGTGTACGGGAGTGTATGGGAGCGGAAGGAGCCCCGAGTCTCTCATGACGTCCCGAATCCATTCGAAACTCGGGTAGTATTGAAGCCGTTGGTAACTGGGGGGTTGGATCTGCTGGAGAAAGTCCTAGTACCACCCGCAAGATGATCAGTGAAAAAACAATTCCCTTCATGATGTAGGAGTTAGTCGCTACAATTAAGAGAGGAAAAATCTCAAGAGCTCACTATGACTTGCGGTAACTGAGAAAACATCATGATCTGGGTCAGCTCTAACGTCACCTAGAGGAGATGGTAAGATGGTACGGTCACTTACAGTATTTAGCACAACAAAAGCAGCAAGACTCCCAGCGAGGTAAAGGGCAAGACATATGATTAAGAATGCCAAGTAGATACTCGCTGATTCCACGATGATGATTGCAACGAGAATGGTAGGAGACTTGTAATCCACTTTGCCATCCACGCGGGCTCTTCGATGAACCCACCAAATTCGAGATGCTAGAAGCACTAAGTAGATTCATGATTAGTCCTATACGATCTCGCACCTATTAAGGTTACTCACCCGTACAAGCCACATTCATTATAAGAGTCAACGAAACAAAAGACACTCCCCATGGTCTGTCTGGATCGAGATTGCAAGTTTCCATCTCAGACCGGCTTGCTGTTTTCACTATATAAGGAGTTCCCGTGGCTTTGAAAAGAAGTATTTAAATTCAATCCTGAATATCTTGGTCGTCGAGTCTCAAGACTTACCCACAATTGCCAAGAGGCATACAGATAAAGGAATTGTTATCCGTTTGTCACTGTTCCAGACTACATAAACCCGATAAAGCTATTTCCATAGTAGAAAGCAGGGTTAGAGAGGTACAAGAGTTCAACATTATCAAGAAATCACAGAAATGTGGTACTTACAGCAAAAGCATCACCTATTATACTTTGCAGAAAGTAAATAGCCACTGGGACCGTATATTCCATTATACTACATTGCAGGAAGAATTCAATTTGGCTCTCTTGATTATGGTAGTATATGAAGCCATGATAGATCTTCCTAAAAATTACACTGATGTGCTAATAGTCCGCTGTGAGCTATAGTAATATTGAGTTTAGACTTTCCACATACCAGTGTAGCAAGAGCTAGCATAAGAAAAGCAACAATCGACACCCTCATGGAGCCTCGGCCACTACCAGCAGAGCTAAGCGTTGCTCGGCGTTGCAGTATGAGGCCCACAGATACGAGATTCAAAAAGAGGAACAGGCCTTGACACAAATCAGAGCAGAATTCAAAAGTATAAGGATATGAACAGATCCCAATAGTGCACTTACCGTATAGAATTGAATCTACGAAAAGACTGATCAAGGTCTCCCCAGCATATGTTATCGTTTGGGACATTTTGCTGAGGACTGGTGCTGGAGCTGGGGAGACTCAGCTCGCAAAAACCGTTGAAATACTGTGCGACATGGGTTAATGTTGATGAACGTCCATCTTTCGCACGTTGCCCCCAAGGATTGCGGGTCAAGCACAGCTCGGAAGCATCACATCGGTCGTGGATGCCGTTCTGTGCGGTGATGAACCCAGATGACAAGCTTAGAGTTTTTGTTTGTCCTAGTGTGTTTGAAGCGGAGAAGGTTTCGGAGAAACTGTAAGGTGGTATAGATAATTACTTAATTATTTATTATGGGAATGGATCTACGCTAAATGGATAAGTAAATCAAGAAATTTGACGCTTCGTCCGGTTTACTACGACGACGACAGTCATAACAAGGCTTTTAGAAGTGATGAATTGTATTCACTTTCACAGCGAACCAAACATCAAACCTTGAATTCCGTTTGAGAGCCATTCTCAGGTCTAATATCCAATACCACAGGCTGCAAAACGCTTGAACTTGACTCGTTAGGTGTATAGGAGTGTATTGGAGCGGAAGGAGTCCCGAGTCTCTCATGACGTCCCGAATCCATTCGAAACTGGGGTAGTGTCGAGCCCATTGGTAACTGGCGGGATGGATCTGCTGGAGAAAGTCCTAGTACCACCCGCAAGATAATCAGTGAAAAAACAATTCCCTTCATGATGTTGGAATTAGTCGTTAGAATTAAGAGGATAAATCTCAAGAGCTCACTATGACTTGCGTTAACTGAGAAAACAAAGGAGTCAGCTCTATGGTCTCCTAGAGGAAGTAGTAAGATCATTTACAGCTTCCAGCATAAGAGTAGCAGGAGTGCCGGCGAGGTAAAGAGCAAGAGATATGATTAAGGATGCCAAGTAGATGCTTGCCGATTCCACGATAATGATTGCAACGAGAATGGAAGGAGACTTGTAATCCACTTTACCATCTGCACGGGCTCTTCGATGAATCCACCAAATTCGAGATGCTAGAAGTGCTAATGTCGAGTTGTTATTAGTTCTATACGATCTCGCACCTATTAAGGTTACTTACCCGTACAGGCCACATTCATTACAAGAGTCAACGACAAAAAAGACACAGCCAATGGCCATGGAATGTCTGCATCGAGACAGGCCTGGTTTGCCGTTTTCACTATATAATAAGTTCCCGTAGCTTGTAAAAAAAATTGTAATTCAATTCCGGATATCTTAGTCGTTGAGCCTCAAGGTCTCAAGACTTACCTACAATCGCCAAGAGGCATGCAGATAAAGGAATTGTTATACGTTTGTTACCGTTCCACACTACGTAAACTCGATAAAGCTATCTCCACAAAGTAGGAAGCAGGGTTAGAGGAACAAGATTTCAACATTATCAAGGAATCACAGAAGTGTGGTACTTACAGCAAAGGCGTCACCAATGATACTTTGCAGAAAGTAGATAATCAGTGGAACCGTATAGTTCATTATACCACATTGCAGAAAGGACTGAGATTGACTGTCTTGATAATGGTAGTATATAAAACCATAATAGAGCCTCCTAAAAGTTACAGTGATGTGCTGTAGCCCACTGTGAGTTATGGAAATATCGAGTTTAGATCTTTCACGTACCAGCGTAGCAAGAACTAGCATAAGAATAGCAACCATCAACACTCTTGCAGAGCCTTGGCTACTACCAGCAGAACTAAGCTTTGCTCGGCGTTGCAGGATGAGACCTATAGATATGACATCCAAAAAGAGAAACAGGCCTTGACACAAATCAGAGTACATTTCAAAAGTCAGGAGACATGAAGGGATACTAATGTACTTACCATACAGAACCGAATTTATGAAATGGCTAATCAAGGCCTCCCCGGCAGGTGTTATCGTTTGGGACATTTTGCTGAGGACTAGTGCTGGAGCTGGGGAGGCTTGCCTCGCAAAAACCAAATCATTGARATRCTSTRCRWCCTGATTAATGAAGTTGATGACCGTCCATCTTTCGCACGTTGCTCCCAAGGATGGCAGGTCCAGCACAGCTCGGAAGCACCACATCGGTCGTAGACTCCGTTCTGTGCGGTGATGAACCCGGATGACAAAAGTCAGCTTAAGGAAGTTACCGTTGGTCGCGGTTGAAGCTTAAAGTTTTTGTTTGTCCTAGCGTGTTTGAAGCGGAGAAGGTTTCGGAGAAACTGTAAGGTTATATAATTAATGAATTATTTATTATGGATCTACGTTAAATGGATTGGTAACAACTGAATCGAGAGTTCGAGGCTCCGCTCCAGTTTACTACGACGACGACAGTCAGAGAAAGGCTATCACGAGAAATAAATCGTACTCACCACAACGCCAACAATCGAGCAATTGATCTGGGTCACTGTAACGAAAAAGGTGAGGTTTCTCATACTCAGACGAACGGAGGAAGACGTACTATTTCTGTTTAATAGTAACGAGTTTATCATAATTATCTCCAAAGAAAGATTCTGTCAAAAGCCAAGCGTAAGAAGGAGAATAATCCCGGGAGAAACTCAACGAATAACATACGTTGCCAATTAGGTTCATAAACATCCGCTTCATTCTAAACACGCACTCCGTCAGCACCCAAGGTAAACAAATGAAATAGAGGAATGAACAGCACATACAAGATACGCTCCTCCCCCCTCCGTAATCTCCCTCAACCCATCCACAACCCCCGTCAAATTCCCATAAAACTCCTTCTGAATCTCAACACTCGTATCGAAATTCCACCCAGTCCCGGCGACTACATGCCATATCGCATCCCTCCAAGCGGGGTTAACGCTAGGTGTGGACACACCGAGGTAGGGTGTGAATGTGTAGGGTGCGTTGGCGAAGATCAAGGTAGAGAGGGCTGTGGATTGGATTGATAGCATTGAGGTGAGGAGGGAGGTGGTGATGTTAGAAGAGGAGGTGAAGGTTGTTGAGGGGATTAGGCGGGAGGAGGCGATTAGGGGGACGCCTACGGGCTGTTTAATGAAATAGGGCGAGTTAGCGGGAGGTAGGGTGAGTTGAGTAGTTGAAGGGTACGCACAACAACCTGAGTCCCCGCAAAATTATTCTGTAACTCCAAATACGAAGCCACACTCGTTACGACAAACGTGCCATTAACACTTTCGACGAAGTTTTGAAGGGGTTCGAAGGTGGTTGATGCGTCGGAGAATGTGTGCGTTGGTGAGGCATAAAAGAAGGACGAGGAGAGGACGAGGATTCCGCTCCAGCCTGCATTAACAAAGTTAGTGACAGGAAGGAAAGAAAAGGGGAAAGGGAAAGGAGACACACCATCACTCGCCCACCCAACGGAATTCTCAATAAGAACTTCTAACAAATCCTGCACTTGAGATATGTCCGCAGTGTACGACCCTGCGACACTACGACCGACGTTCGACGTTAGCGACGCGCACTTCAGCAAGCAGCAAGACAGAAAACACCTACACAGTATACCCGGTCGCAGGTAAAGCCCTCATGACAACACTTAGCACAACACCAAATGTACCTCCACCTCCACCACGTAAAGCGAAGAAGAGATCTTGGTTTTGACAGTCGTTGGCTATGAGGTGGGCACCTGTTGGGACGACTATTTCGTATTGGAGCTGTTGGGGTTAGAATAGGTGAGTCGTGTCCAGAGGAAAAGCCTGAGGTGAAAGGGGATAGGGTGGACGGGATGGAAGGTGATGTTCAAGTGCGGAAGGTGGAGGGAAAGGGGAAGGAAAAGAGGGAACGGAGGGAAGAAAGGGAGGAAAAGACATACAACTCTATCAACCCCAAGCCCATAAAAGTTCGACACGGGACTATGTCCGCCTCCCTGTATATATCCACCCGCAGCGCCAACCGTACCATCCGTACCACCAGGCAACGTAATGTTATTTTCGTCTGCGAATTCGAAGACTTGGGAGAATTGGACGCCGGCCTGCGGGGTGGGTGAATGGGTGAGCGGGAAGGTTAGGAAAGAGGCGACGTACACCGAATGTCGCAGCGGCTATTGGGGTGGTATTTGCTGGACAACCAGCGGGGATGAATGAAGTGTTGTAGGATTTCTAAGTATGAGGAACAATACGTTAGCGTCAGCGTTAATACTGCGTTGATACTCGACACGGATGCACGCACAGTTTGTAAATTATGCGTCCATAGAGCTAAGGAATTTTGCCCGCTACTCCTGCCTAGATAATCATGCTACCAATCACAGAGAAGTCGTAGTGATATTAGTAAAAAAAACTCGGAAGAGGAAGCAAGGAAGGGAACGTACACCGGTATTCTTAACAACGATTGGTACACCCGTGTTCTTTGAAAAGTTGAATGCAACTTGGACGTCGGAAGCGGATTGTACATCAATCTTCCATTCCAAAAAAAAGGAATTAGTTTCAGAAAATTATAGGATAGAGTCCGAGACGTACGTAGTACGGTGGAACGCTTCCTTGACTGCAAGTATAAGAAGAATCGAAAGCTGCTGTATTATTCGGGTTCGTCCAATCAAGTTGACATTGTTGGGCGGTGGATTGACATGCTTCCCATTGGGTCTGAGTAACCAAAAGGAAAAACAAAACGTGAGTCGTTAGATATTTCGTTGAAGAGATGAATGAAGAGTCGCGAACCTCGGTATACGCAGGAAAAGTACTCGTACGGACATCTACGTACAAAAAACATCATCAGCATCACCAACTACTCCCAAAAATCGGAAAAGAGAAAGAAAGCAGACTGACCAGCATTATCATACCCCGCCTCAACAGTCTCACATTCCGCCACGTTAAAACTCCCTCCATCACCACTAACATTCGCATTCACAAAACAAGGTCTGGCGAACGGTATAGCGGTATGAAGTCTACCACCAACCGAAGCGTTTAGAGCTCCCCATTGAGTATCCGTGACTGAACGTAGGAAGACTGGATTAGGATTATGACCAGAGTGAGCGTTGGCATGAGATATTGAAGCCAGGTAGAGCACGGATACTAGGAGTCGTAAACGAGACATTTGTCCTGCATAGACCGCGAAACGGAGAGAGTGTGCATAATATATAGACTCAATTGTTTCAACTCGTGAATAGGCACAAGGAACTATGTTACTAGCGCTAAGCGGTACGCGTATAACGGTATAAACCAAACGGAGAAAGGCGCCGGGAGTTTCGCAAGGTTTCGCACTGCATTTTTGCCTTGTGGGAATTTCGGCCTTTTCGGCAGGTGAATTGCATATTACCGGCTGCAACTTCAAGCTTCAAGGGTCTGACTGCGCTGGGCTGCACTTTCAATACATAATTTACACATGTAGAATACAGTACCGTATACACGCGGAAAGCAGCTAGTAACTAGTAGCTAGCAACTACTTGCTCTTCGACAACGCTCTCCAGATCAAACCGAGCGCCCATTGTCTCGGTAACCACTTCAAGAACGCCCATAACCCCGTCGACCCTCCTAGAGTAATATACTTCGGTGGCCTTGTCGCTAAAATCGCTTTGGAAGCTTGTTCTACAAACACAGTCGTACTCATTGTCCCATACTCCTTCGATTGAGATTGGTTCCTTATATTCTCGATTTGTTTAGCGAACGCTTTGTAGAGTGAGGTTTCGGGCATTCCAGTGTATTGTTTTTGGTTCTAGATAACAATAGCAGAATTTAAAAAAGGTCGAGGTTGAAGGAAGGTTACGAACGTTGACTATGTTACTTGTGACGGACCCTGGACTTATCAACATGACGTCTATCCCGAGCGGTTGGCATTCCATAGAGAGAGTTTCGGTGTAAGCATGTAAAGCTGCTTTACTGGAGGAATATACCCCGGTGAAAGGTGTAGACAGTTCTCCTCGGATAGATCCGATAGTTACGATTAAACCTTTCTTACGCTCTGCCATTCGCGGTACAGTGGCGTGCACGACACGAACGAGACCGAAGAAGTTGGCGTTGAAGACGTCTTGGGTTCGTTGGGTGGAGACGTCAAGAAGAGGTGCTAGTAAGAGAGAGCTGAGGGTTAATGGTCAGGAATACAAAACTTGTTAAGTTACGTACCTGTACATCCTACTCCAGCGTTAGAAATAACAATGTCTATCTTTCCAGATTTCGAGTAGATTTCCTCAACGGCTGCGTTCACTGAGGCTTCGTTTGTAACGTCAACAGCTAGCTTGATGATATTTGAATGAGTGAGGTCGGACATGGTATCTAGAGAACGAGAGGTCGCGTATACGGTGAAACCTTTCGACGCGAACAAGTTGGCGCTGCGAATACGAATTTAGAAATACAAACGGAACGACTACCTATTAAACTCACAAAGCAGCGCCAATTCCACCGTTTGAGCACCCAGTTATGAATACGACTTGCTTGTCTGACATTGTTCTGAGAGTTGCTTGTGGAGGGTATAGAGGATTGAAAGATGGTTATAACATACGTTTGGAACGTGAAAGAATTCGAGTTTCCAAACGGGGTCCATCAATATTCCCACGAGACCCTATTGATGCCGGTGCGCTGGCTCAGCTTGCAAGCGCCCGGTTCAACTCAGCTCGGGTTCCGGTACAGAATGTTCACCGAGAAGCCGAACACAGCTACAATATTGTCGCTCACAAGTCGCTCATGCTTCTCCTTAGCACTTCCACTACGGTGTGACTATGAACCTCCGTCCATTGAACAAAGACGCTTTTATAAGTGAAGGAACACAAGATATATCTTCTAGAGATGGAAAGAGCGTACAAGACCCTTCGTAGGTCTTTGACTTTTATTACAAAAGTGGGATGAGGAACGTTAACCGCTGGATAGTCATATATTCATCTTTGGATGGAGTGAGTACTGTGCTATCTCGTTATTTTTTGCTGTGGTCTCACCTTGTTGTAGTGGACGCATCGAAGAATCTGATGAGCAAGTACGCCCAGGGACATCGAGAACTGTATCCCACCTCGGATATCGTCATCATTCAGTCCCATTCCAACTTCATGTATACGAGTCCTGCAGAAAGAGTACGTTATATTGATTCTTCAGCTCAATAGCCCTACTGATGAAAATGAATGCCTTAAAACAACAGGAAAGAGCTTTGGAGCCAGCAACAGAAATCCTCATGTCGAGCTTGAGCGCAAAGTATACCAACCGCGGGTTGTTATTCCATGTAATTTCAAATGGTGCGTGGTTCCTTCGTGGGGATTCCCTCCAGGAATAGCTTGTTAATGGAGGAAGATCTACAGGGGGAGGTTTCCAACTAATGACACTGGCGAATATTCTTCAGAAACGTCTATCCCACCCGGTTAACAATCTCTCGGAACGGAGGAACGCTTCATTTCCAATTGCTTTCATTTTCGACTCGGTTCCTGGAGCTAACGAGTACCAGTCCATGCTCGCGACTTTTACCGCTCCCTTTCAGTCACCTCTTACTAAGAAAGTGGCGATTCTACCGATTACCCTGCTCTACTGCGTTTTCTACGTCATTAATTATGGGATTTTGAGGAATGAACATCTCCTTCCGCTTCTTCATGAACATTTGAGAAAGACGGAGGTGGTGCCGTGGAGTAGAGAGTGGACTCCGAGAGTTTATATCTATTCGGATGCGGATGCTATGGTTCCTTTTACTGCTGTAGAGGATCACATTCGTTCGGTGCGTGCACTAGGGTATTCAGTTTCACAGGAGAAGTTTCATGGTACTCCTCATGTATCACATATGAGGAGTAATCCAGATAGATATTGGAGCGCGGTTAAGAGGTTATGGGAGGATTCAGTCCGTATGTACAATGTAAATACCAAGGCAGATGTAAAACTATAAAAAATCAATACATAACGGGAATTGGTCTGAATAACTCTAAATAAGAATAAAAAAATCAAATAATAATCGTGATTTCTTATCACTCAACCAACCCCCAAGCCACTGGCCAGCACAGCATGATACATATCTCGTAGACTTATTCGGTCTTCTTGATAGTATACTCATCAGCCGGTCGTCTAACCGCCTGTCCTTTCTTATTCCGATAGAACAATACGTCCCCTATAAAGCATCGTCATTAAATCCGAGGACCAGACAATACTGATGGAAAACGCCGCACCTTTATCCTCAACAAATTGACAATCGTTATAGGATTCCCAGAGAGCCTGGAAAACTGGTTTGTCGGAGTAAGCATAGTGCTCGCCGATGAAAGCCTTTAGATAGTCCGTAGCTTCTGCACCGTTATCTGATGATATCGTAAGTTTCGTATCCCGAGAACAATCAAGTACTTGGCAACTTACACCATGGCATCTTCGGGAAGAACTAGAAGATGACAGAACGGGAGGGGCGCAGCAGTTAGTGAACTGAGATATGATGGCATAAGAGGTGGTTACGCACATGATGAATGACGTGGAAGTGGGCTACATCATGTAGGAAGAAACGACCTTGCCATCCAAGGAACGGTCTGTCAACCGTAGCAGCCGCTCCTCGTTGGAAGTTCCATTCTTCTCCCCGGTAGTGAGGAAGAGTCGAGTCTGTATGATGTAAGTAGGTAATCATGATGACTATATCCGCCAACGTCCCCCAGCGCGCCCGAGCGGTGTATTAATTAGCCAAGAAAGTCAAATTTAGCAAGAGTGTTTGGGGCTTAACTTACACCAATGGGTAACTTCGAGCCATGGAATAAAGTAAAACTTGACGACGTTCGCACCGCCGAAACGGGATACGGCGAAGGATACGGTGGCTGCTACGAGCGCGATACCGATATTGGACATGATAACGACATTTCGTTGGGATTTCGTGAAAAGTATGGAGTCGGCTGTGTGTTTCAGAATTGAGAGAGAAAGTCAGCCCTCAGCCCCATACATCGTTTATCGGAAAGATGGAAGACTTACGGTTGAAGTGATTGGTGCCCTGCGGATAGTTCTTTTGTCCGGAGACATTGAATACTAAAGGGGAAAAAAGCGCGTTAGGGCGCATACCGGATGCCTAAACTTGTAGGTAAAGTACGTACGAAGATAGGCGGGGAACGCAAGAAGTTGTTGGCGGACGAGCATGTACAAGGTGTAAATGGGAGTATCGCCGAAGATTTCGTCCCAGTCAATTTTGTCGTTGTCGGCATCTGGAATTCCTAAGTCCTCACGAGTCTTGGGTACGTAGACTTCGTCGCGTTCCATGGACGCGTGGTTCGAATGGTGGCGGTGGTGAGAGATTTTCCAACTGAAGTACGGTGTCCAGAGGGAGGAGTGGGTGATCTAAAATGGTAGCAAGTAAATAAGAGCGCTTTGGCGGTGTATGCTTGATAGAACTCACGAAGCCGATAGTATCATTCACGATACGGTAATCGGAAAAGGCACCATGACCGCACTATACACAGGACATGTTAGATGTTTTCGGAAAAGAAGATAATGAGAGGAATACCTCATGGCCGATAACCCATATTCCGGTGAAGACAAGTCCTTGGAACCACCAACTGAGAACAATGTGTGAGTTTCAGGGAACGTCTAGAGGGTTTACTGTCACTCACTAAACACACCAGGCTGCCCAACGAAGAATTTCAGCTCCTAGAGGAGTCAGAAGTTGACGAGTTTTGGAGGAGCCGAAGTATGGATCGATGTATGTGGCGGCTGACCAAATCGCAGCGGCGAGGCAAATGTCGCGAACGAAATATAGAAGCGAAGTTGTAGTGCTTCTAATGAAGAGATGAGCAGGGATGGCATCTTTGATTTCCTTCAGGGTCCTATAATAATAACGGTGGATGGTATAAGTTCGACAGTAGAAAAAAGTCTAAAACCCCGTACCATTGCATAGGCGTGTAAGCTGGAAGCTTGCTTTCATCGTACTCAGTAGTACTTCGTGAAGTGCTTTTGTTGGACATTCCGCACCAAGTTGACAATTTATCGAGGGTAGAGGTTACAACGATTGAGCGGCCCACCCTCACTCGGGGTTAAATAAATATTTGACGGTTGAAATGGCTTCTTGTTGCCTGGTTCGTTGGGCAGGGATGAACATTTCAACATCTGAAACGAAAATTTCAAACCAGGTTCTACGATACGTCCGGTTCGGCGTGGCTCACCCAGGCTCACCCTCACTTATCATGCAGGTGAGCCATGCGAAGGAACGTTCGTGTCAGGCTGGAATCGATGCTGTACATACTTTAGCATGGGCGGTAAGTACGTGATTGAAGTATTATGATCATCATCGGCATCCTGCTAATTTCATTTGTTGTAAATCAATTCACAGGCAAAAATGCACAGGCACAAATGGTTTTATCACGCAAACGGTGCGGGTAATTTCAACGCGCCCGAACGCTCGGGTTCAACGGTGTGAGCACAGACAAGACAGACCAAGACGGAAATTCCATGATGCTGATACAAGTAACAGAACCAGCCGGTTTCTTCAACTTTCTTGCCTCCTTTGGTTCGCCCTGATGGTTCGAGAATCAGCCATGAGGCTCGCATAAGAATCACGACGCCCACGTATCAGCATCATAAGCAACCATACCGTCCACAAAGCTGCAGTATCCCCCGGCCTTGCCTCCGCCCATCATGTCTTCTTTCTTCAGCGACAGCCCTGAATTCGAAAGGAGGAAGAAAACACCGTTCAAGCCTACTAAGGTTCGTTATTCAGCTCTAGGATCATTCGTTTGTAATCTCCGGTATTTCAGGTTACGATGAATGATTTGCATAAAGTTATTCCAAAGGAGTTGTACGAAAAAAACACGTGGAAGGGCGCTTATTATGCGGCACGTGATGTTTTGTCAGCAATGTGTTTGTACAAGCTTGCCTTGCTCATCGATCCTACCACCGAACTCCTTGCTCGATATTTCGATATCACTGCTTGGACTGCTAGCTTGATTAGATGGTCACTATGGTCGTTTTACTGGTTCTGGCAAGGAATCGTACTGACGGGCTGGTGGACCCTTGCTCATGAAGCTGGACACGGAACGCTCTCTTCGTATAAATGGTTCAATCACGTCGTAGGATTTTCCCTACACACCGTAAGTCCCTTTGCAGGTTCTTAGATGGCATTTCCGAGAGCTAATTTGTTACATACCTAGTTCTTACTCGTGCCTTACTTTTCCTGGCGTTCAACGCATAATTCACATCATAAAGCTACTGCCTCTGTTGAACGTGACGAGCACTTTGTTCCTCGAACTCGCAGTCACTATGGTTTGCCAGCTCGGAAGGTTGCTACTGCTATCGACTACCACGAGGTGTTTGAGGAAACCCCTATCTATACACTCGCTCGATTAGTTTTCATGCAAGTATTCGGATGGCAATGTTATCTTTTCTTCAATACCCTTGGATCGCCGTCTTACCCAGCATGGACCAACGTAAGTCTATCATTATTAGCGCAAAGCAAGATTTTGAAGATTCATTCAGCACTTCTCCCCCACCTCTGCACTTTTTAAACCACACGAGCGCCGAAATATCGTCATTTCAGATATAGGCATTCTGTCGATGACCTACCTTTTGCATCGTTGGGCATCAACAGTCGGCCTCACTTACTTGGTCAAGCTCTATCTTATCCCATATGCAGTAAGTTCTTTGTTCTTTGTCGGTGCCATTCTTATAGATGATGCGGACTTCGACCGTGGTAGTTCACAAACCATTGGATTGTGATGATGGTGTATCTCCAGCATTGCGATCCCACCGTACCACAATACCGAAGGAAGGAATGGACATTCCTCCGAGGGGCACTTTCGAGTATAGACCGCCCTTTTATGGGCTGGATTGGGCGTGTTTTCTTCCATAACGCGTCTCATAACCACGTAAGTCTTCTCGTTACTCTTCGACTGAATATGATCATTAATCCGACTCTTAAGATATCCCATCACTTATTTTCCTCCATCCCATTCTGTAAGGGTCATTTCATGTTCTAACCTTCAGCTGTATTGAATCTATTATTCGCAGACAATCAACCGCTTGTTACTGAGCACATCAAGGTGGTTCTCAAAGACGATTACAATTACGATTCAACGGTATGCCCTACGCTAGCTTAGTCGTGTAGTTGTAACCAATATTTCTTGTTCAGAACGTCTTCCGGGCGCTTTATCGCAGCTTTACAGAGTGCTGTTTCATCGAAGACGAAGGTGATATTGTTTTTTGCAAAAACAAACACGGAGAGGCAGCTAGAGAGGTTGAGGTTGATTTGGGCGAAACAGATTAACAGTAACATTAAATAATCTTACCTTAACTTATGGAAGGTGCAGTTTTTTGTTTTGTATTTAGTTACCAGTTCGTCTCTCCCCATAATGTGGTCATTTTAGGCGCTAGCCTTCTCGTTACCGTTGAGGTACTAGAGTTCACGACGAACGTTGAATTAATCATGGAACGATCGAATGAATTTACCATTACATTCAACTCAGTAAACATGAAAGGTGTAGGAGGCAAGAGGGCTCGAGATAAGTTTTCATTTCAGTTTCTCGCATCGGCGATCCAGACTCAGCAATCTCTCGACGCTCGTTAAGTTCATTACAGGCAAGTATGTAGGCAAGGTGAACGGAGCCGGCTCGTGTTCTCTTCTTTCCGTTCCTTTTCTGCAGATTTTCTCATCACACTGTCCGATTTTGAGTAAGTATTATTTAAAGTAAGGATGTGAACGGTCGTGAAGTATAAGTCGATATTGGCGTAATATGTCAGGGTCAGGCCAGGTCAAGACTCCTTGGCGAAGGCACAAATTGAACGAGCTCCCAGACCCGGTGAGTTACAGCGAGTTATGCGCGCAGAACCAAGCCCGTTGTACCTTGATTAAGGTGATCTCGGTCGGAATATTCAACATCTTCAGAACACTCTATCATCCTCTCATCCTCTACCGTCTTGCCGGTTTTGATATTCCGATTATGCTCCTCACAAATTACACAAAAGGATTGAAATCCCGAGCCTGTAGAGGCCTGTAGTCAACAGAATTCTATAGAGATTGAAGCTAGAAGCCCGGCGTACCATGCTGCGCCAGAAGGCGAGCAATTACTGTGGAGTTCCTGGATTAATAAAAACAATCGAGCTAAGGTATCCGGGCCAGGTGGGCTTCAAGAGGCTTTACTATGCTTTATACTTTCAAATCTCTGAGCTTTGAAAACGTCTATATGATTAGCTCAACCTTCAGAAGCGGCGGCATTGAGACGGGCGAGGATCGGTCCCGCAACAATGAGACGTAAGCGGCAAGTATCGTCTTCAGCTCATTCATCCGACGTATACCAGAGAAAACCCCTCCATTGCATCCGCGTCTGATACACATACATATGCACGCGTCTCCTGGGTGGATCGGCGGCTGATATATTCATTAGGCCAGATAATAAAATGAAAAGGCAATAGATAAGAGGACAAATAGCAGTCCAAAAAATTACGAAGTGTGTGAAGGAGGGTTTCCTGAAGGGTGGAGGCTCGTACTTGACATACTAACTACAACATAAGAATACATCCGTGCAGTCTGCAATCGTGAGTCGCAATTACGCTACAACGCGGTCGCGAGAGACGTAAATCTTTGTCGGTGCACCTATGGGCGTAGGCGCAGCTGTAAATGAATATCAGTCGTATTCAGCCAAGGAGAGAGAGAACGACGGTACCTTTGGCTTGAAGTTCGTAGTCTTCTAACTTCTATCATTGTTCATCAATCAAGTCTGAAGGCGAGTTAGTTAGAGGAAGCTTACACTAGAATCGCTGAGAGCTCTTTGCGCACGGATTGGGAACGCCTGGTTTGAGAGATCGGCGCCATCCACGTGTGGTTGCGAGTACATGCCCACACCTGGAGCTGCAACGAACACGTTTGAGACGTCCGCACGAACATTTGCTTGGGCGCTGTCACGAGCATTCAGGCTGCAAGAGGAAGTTGAAGGTCAATATTCGAGAAAAGAATAATTTGAATCATTACATGGCGACTGTAAACCAAGTTAGAAATAGATTTTTGCATGTATGAATGGCAAACTTACTTATAGTTATGACGTATGCTTTGCCCAAGCATAGGTGGAAAGGCATCCTACATAAGCAAGCCCTGATGAGAAAACTGAGATAATACAGCAAGTGAATGATTTACCAGTAGAGCTTGCCTGGCGTTACGAGCAGCAAAATCAAAACCATGAATTGATCTATGCCTACGAAACATCCTTGTGTGACGGCGAGTTGATACAACTTCTCGATCGTAGAATCCAGACTACGGGWTGKAATGCGAATTAGAAATGAGTRCCYGGRCATGCGAATGAGACGTACTTCTTGATTCCCGTTCGTGAGCTACTAGTCGACCAGATGATGGCTATTGTGCTTATGAGATCGGCTRAAACCGACAGGCCGCTGGCGATGCCCAATTCCACCTATAACAGACAACAGAAATATGTGTCGAGGTGAGACAGATATAATGTTGCAGATAGACACGACATGCCTTCTCTGATAGAGCAGACAGACTAGCTATTGAATCGTTCTTGAACAATTGTACCACACTAGCTAATCAAGACCGTCCGCGGGTAAGAAGAATGAAACGAATGATGTTCGTAAGGCATTGCTTACCAATCCCGACTCCTGCCATTGCCGAGTTTGCTATGAGTACCTGTCCGGCCAGAATGGAACTAAGTGAAACTCACCAAATGCTCCAAAACTGATGAGGGCCTAGAAACAACCGAATCAGAAGGGGTAGGCGAAGATTGGTTAATGCGTTTCAACTCACAATTGCGGCTGGGACAAGCCTGTGGCACCGTCTCACTAGAGAAGGGGTTTGGACGTCAATGAATGTTGAAAGCTTTGAAAGAGGAAGGCGTACGTTTGTACACATAACCGGCGAAGAACATTTGGCCACTATAGTGAAAAGCAGCGTGTTAATATCTTCGAATTCAGGGACTTATGTCAAATTACGCACGCAAATGCCAGGAACATCGTCATCAGCGTCTCCATCCTCATCTCTCTGCACAACATTGTTATCGTCAATTTTTATGGAAGAAAAGGTGCTTGGAGTTAGCGGCGTACATCGAAATCGTCTGGACTACGACCAGATTGCCGAAATTTGCGACCTAGAAATTGAAGGTTAATGGAGACGCAAATAGAGAACATAGACCGAATCATCGTACAAGATAGTGGTGCAAAATCTGGCTGCTAAGGCCGGTGTTGACGAAGTCGATGCATCTGAGGTAGTAACCGAGGAATGAGTAATTGAGTAGGCACACTGTGAGGATACTCACATCAACAAGAAAACCTGGGCGGTGTATGAATCAGTGCTCTTTATCGACGATAAAATGAATCTTGATACTCACGAAGAGTCGAAGAGGCCAACTATCACTATTGATATTCAAATAAACCCATCCTTGAACAAGAGTTATACCAAATAGTCTGGGGGAGATGTTGAGAGCGCTAGACGTTTTATAGTTCCTCAGGATCACCTACGCGGTCGATACTACGTAGCCTGATTTAATACTTCAATTAGCCAAAAATTGAGTGGTCGTAAATGGTAAAGAGTCATTACCATAATACAAGCCGTCCAGGCTGGCAGAGAGGTCGATCCCGACGGGAAGACTGCTCAGCGGCACGCCGTTTGCTGACATGGCAAGCGTAAATGAACCTGGGGTCGAAATATAGCCTCTATACCAGGAGGAAAACTGGAAAAGAAACGGTTGTTACTCGATTGAGAAGAAAGAGGGAAAAAATGGGTGTTGCTTGGCTAAAAATCCCGTGCAACTTGCTCACGGTAATATGTGATGACCCGTACCTTGGAATGTTAAGCGACGGAGATCAGGCGCTCATGCTCTCCCATGAGACTCGGATCGAGTCGAGTGCTTTATTGGGCATCATGACATTGCAAAATGGAAGAGCTGTGCTCTAACCAAGGGTTTACTGACGATGGGGCTGTGGCCTTCTTCCATTCACTGTGTAAGCTATGAATATCTACGACGGCAGTAATTATGTTAGCTGGATGATCAATAATAATCGCTCAAATGAGCCAAATATACGCAGAAAGTTCAAAGAAAGCATAGGAGTTGCAAAGTTCCCACCTGGCTGAAACAAGTTCCGAGCTGATTTTGGGCTTGTAGGTTGTATGAGAGATACGGATCAGCTTCAGTTTTTGGATATGTAGTGATGCGAACACACGCAACCATACGAATATCAGATTCTAGGCACCATAGCCATGCACCGCTGACCACAAGTGACCAGGATAATAAGGGAAAATATCCAGGAAATTGGAATCTACTTGACGGTAGCGTCGTGCTTAAAACCATGTATCTTGCTCCTACTGCACAGGAGAATTTGGCTCGCAGACGATGAGTGACAGTGAGTCTGGAGAAGCTGTCTGATTACATAAGATCGATTGCTGGAGAGTTCGTTGCTAACCTTCTCCGAGTCATTCGCTGGGTTTCGAATTGCGGTATCCGGATGCCGCGAGTTAATGGAGGAGGAGGAGAAACAGGGAGAAACCGGCACTGGGTCCCATTGAGGAACGGCCGTCGGCCGGGTCCAAATAGGTCGTGCACGAAGTTTCAAAACAAAAACAGACAGAAAACCTGTGCGGCTGTTGGTGGTGTATACATACATATTATCACCTCCGAGCTGTTCTGAACTGTTCCAGGGTAAATCCTGGTAAATCTTGGTAAATCCTGTAAATCTTCGGAACAAGCTGGAACAAGTCGAAGGAGATATTTTAGCTACAATGTTCTCGTCATTTCGACGACTGATAGGATCCAAAGCCATACATGTGTTCATTAGCATGATGATCATGGTGCCCTGTGGTGCCCTATTGTCCCCCAGATCAATTAGTGGCGTAGCAAGAAGAGGGTAAGGACCACTTACTTAGCGGTGGGGTGATGGCGGTAGGTATACGTATCCAATCAATTATCTTCATGGAACTGTCAGTTGGTGTTCTGAGCCTTCGAGTCCAGTTGTCATCTAATGACCTCAGACGACCCTTCGCATTGGATGGTGCACATGAACAGCACCTGATCAGAGAGATTAGCGCTGATGGAACTCGAGGAGTTCCGAAAGATGGATGATTTCAATCCGTAGAATTGCTTCAAAACTCATTGACTAGTTCCAAAAAGTGAGTATTTCATCCGTACAAGCGCGCTTAAGATTTGAACTTGAAACGAAAGTTGCAAAGATAGGTTCTGCACTGGAGAGATCCGTACAAGCGAGTTTGGGAGCAGAATAAAACGAAGGTGCATCTGGATATCATTATCGCTTCCGTACGACCTGACAAGTGGAGCTTCCATGCTGTGAGTCGCTATATTCTTTTGAACCTACGTAATGATGGATGGAATGGCCGCTGCTTTCAAACAGTAATAACCACCGACATAAATGCGCGGCTACATCTTTGAAGTGGGCTTCGATTTGCGCGTCGGTAACATTTTGATGTGTACCCCAGATGCCACTAAGCGCTTGTGGGTAATGCTCCAGATCTACCATTACGAAAAGGTATAAGTTATTATATTTACAAGATTTTATTCAGGCGAGCGATATACCTCTGTCCTCGCAGATACCACTCTCTTTCCTACTGACATGGAGGTATTGATGATGCGTAATTCTTCGCCTCTACATAAAAAGCAGAAGAAGTTAGGTCATGGAGGAGAGGAAGATTGACTGGGCTTACATAGTTGCTGGTGCATGAAAGACTACGTTCAGCGTTTGAGAGACGGTAATTAACGGACTTCCGGTGATATGCATTTGAAGCGTCGCGATGGCTAGCGTGGAACACCTTATTCGAAGCAAGATGGCCTCAATCGACAGAGTTTGTTATTCTTATTACGACAGAATAGACGACTGACAGATCGATCAGAAGAGCCGAGCATCCTCCGTGTAGATTAGCCATTCCGTTTGCCATGTCTAAGTCGCATAGAGACCAAAAGTCAGAATGGATAGCGAGAACTACATATGAAATGAAACGCACCTTCATCCACCCTAATCTCACATGTGACCGTCGCTTCCTCCTTTGAAGGCTCTGTCGCACTCTTGACGAGCGATACGTCGACGATGGCTATCCTTTCAACGACAGCATCTGCGAAACTTGTTGTGAGTTCTCCTTCTCCCATGGTGTTAAATGAGAATCTGGGGTCAATAAGGAATTGCTTGATGGAATCAGACGCATTTCCAGAGATCTTTGTTATATCTGTGGTCTTCATGGCACGTTTTGAGCAGAGTGATGCCACTGTGCCAGTGTCCGACAGCCTGACTCAATGGAAGAACAGCTTGAGATAGTCAAATAGATTTTCCCTTGAATTCCTGAAGAGGTATTGCAAAGAATTCTTTTCTGGAGGTAAATCTCGAAGATAGTATACAGCAAGCGAGAGGAGACAATGTAGATGTCTGTTATTGTCCAAGCTGTGTTCGGCGTTCGCAAGCGTTCAGGACCTTCTGAAATCAACATGAGCAAACTTACTTTCATAAATGGAAATAGATGAAAGCTGTAGCTGTCCGGCCGCGACTTTTGGGTCTGAACCAGTGCTATCACTCTACTCGACTCCACGATGCTGGCATGTTTCTCTCAAAAATCCTACAAAACAAAGAAATCTCATCAGCTTCCCTGAAGAATATGTTTCACACTTGCGAGCGCCACGGCCGAGCGGTAACGACTGCCGCAGGAAGTTAGCTGGCTTACGAGGGCTATCGGCATGTCGCTGAACTATATGGTTCGCGCACGTCATTCTTGAAATATGTACGTGTAATCGTTTTACTTATACTATAAATAAAGAGATTTTATTGACCTCGAAGCTTCAATTCTACATTGGTTTCCGTACGGAATTCAGATGTCCTCCTCGATATTTCTCCTCGGCGCTACTGGTTATGTCGGCGGCGAGCTTTTGGCTAGCATTTCCAAGGAATTCCCTGACTATTCAGTCACTGGGTTGCTTCGGAGTGCTACAGATGAAAGAATTTCTCAGCTCAAGGCAATCCATTCTAAAGTAAAAGCGGTGGAGGGGGATCTAATGGATGCTGCCCTAATCGAAGAGGAGGCTGCGAAAGCTGATATTGTCATCAATGTTGCAGCTGGGGGTCATGTACCTAGCGTCAGTGGTGCGTTAATCCAAAACATTCAAGACTTCTTGCTAATTAAATACTATCATGATACGGAAGCCACTTTGAAGGGTCTCAAGAAACGAAGTGCAGCGAACCCAGGCTCTCCGCCTCTTTATATCCACATGTCGGGCACTGGAGTTACAGCTGACCGTGCAAATGGGGAGCTTTTGATGCCTGAGAGGATTTGGAAGGACTCGGAGTTCAAGCTGAGCGACTGTCCAAATCCTGAGTTCTCAGAAGCGTGCCTGGATATCATTGCTGCTGGTACGGATAAGGATGTTCCTATTCGCACTATCATAGTTTTTCCCGGCGCTATATACGGTGAGATTTGTTATTCTTTTTAAACTGAGCATATTCTTGTACTGAGTTCTGAGACATACGCTATGGAATGAGTAGGTCTCGGGACAGGTACTCAAAAAGTCTCTATGGGTCAACGTGCCATTGTGAATTTGGCGAAAGCAGTGGGTCAGGCAGGAACTGTTGGGCCAGGTCGAAATGTCATGAACATTATACATGTTAAGGACGTTGCCTCCTCGGTGACAACCATCTTAAGAGCAGCGCTTGCTGGTACGGCAGATGAAGGCGAAGAAGGGCTTTGTAAGCGTTCAAGTTCTGTATCAGCTGCCAATGATTCTTTCGCTGACTTGCAAGGAAAAGACTTTGTTGTTTCGAAGCATCTAGTCAATATGGGTGAATTTACCCGTATTATTGGAGACGTGAGTAGGAGTGTTTCATTCCAATGATTCTAGACCAAGTTTCTGATTCTCATCTGTTCTAGGTTTTACATAAGTATGGCCTGGTAGCGCGCGCTGGAGCCCAGCCTTTACCACAGGCTGTCAAGGATTCTATGGGTCCCTGTGAGTCTCAGTCGAATTGTGTTAACGTATCAAGAGAATGATACTTATAGCTACATAGCTGGCAGCCTGTTCGGTAGTAACATGTTTTGCAGAGGGGAGCGACTTGAAAAGTTTGGTTGGTCTCCCAAGTACTCGGAGGAGATAAGTGTATATCAATCCATTGCGGAAGAGATTGAACAGATAGTGAAGGAATAGTAAGCTATCCATATGTGTACAGGTTTCGATACTGACTCAATCGTTATAGAATTTGGTCACGGTGCCAATGAACTCATTGCGCAATGAATTTGAAGTGATAAAGCTGGGAAGAAAGTGACTGGATGCCTACATTTCAAGGTCCTCATTATAGGAACTGCTCATTGTATCTCACCCCTGTATTTGCCTGCCTAGCAAGTACAACCAAGACATCGTAGTTTGAATGGACTAAAGCCAGCTATTTCATGAGCATTATTGCCTGAAGAACACCGAGTGAAATGTCTAAGATTCTGCTTGCCCTATGAGGTCAAGACAACAGACGAAACAGTCAAGATATGAAAATGAAACTGGGTTGAAGATATTGCAAGCCGCACTTAACCTTGTTGTATCGAGGGCCAGGTATACGGATATCACAGAGAAATGTCGCTCAAGGTATCACAGATGACTCGCACGCTGCTGTTGATAAAGTTAGACGAGACTTAAGCTTCGAAGTTTGAGGCCCAGGGGTACTCAACAGCGGCAGAGGGGGTGAGAGTGTGTACTCAACAAACTTTCATACCGAGCAGTATGCCGATGGTTGCAGAACGGCAGAAACTTCTACATTGTAAATGCGGAGAAAAGCGTGCCTAGATATGCTCGGAACGCTATGGGACCTGCGATGAGGCACCGAAAGCAAACATAGAAGCATTCCCTGTGGGTATTGTCGGTTTTGATGAATTAGGTTAGGCACCGCGGGGAGAAGGAATTGTTTATCAGGAAAGCATTGCACTCCCAAGGGTATAATATAAATAGTATGAAGCGAGAAAGAATACTTATAGCATGTACAAAGAAGGGACTATCGGAAAGGCACCAGACTACTTCTTCCGTCCTTTCCTTACAGTATTGTTTGTTGTGGCAGTGAGTACCTTACTTTCGCAGACAGAGCAATACCATTTGTCTGGTAGTGGTTTACTCAGTCCCACGCATGACAAGTGGAACTTAATCATCAAGATGTTTCAGTGACTTACGGTTGAAGGAAAATGAAAGATCCAGCCTTACCCATTCATACGGACAGGCGCCCTCGTTGTCGCAAGCAATCATCTACGTGAATCAGAGAACGTTAGTGTATTGTAATGTAGCAGGATTGAAAGACAATTACATCTCCGTAGCTGCTTGCTTGACAGAAGCAATAAAGTTTATCATCATCAGCGTCGTCCAAATCTTCATCTGCATCGCCGTCAGCGTCCTCATCACCCAATTCTATTTCTTCAAGGGGTGGATGGATTTGACGAGAAAGTCCCGAGCTCCGGCTTTGTGTGCCTTTTGTTGTTGTAGGACCTGCTGGGGAAGCAGAACGAGTCTTCGTGGCAGGGAGTTTAATGGAAGGTGTAGAGCTAGAGCGGACGGGGCGTTCTGTAAGGAGCAATTGAACATCATGGTAAATGTACATAGCACGTAAAGCAGGAGTCTTACTCTTTATTGCCGAAACAGGCACAGTGCCCGTAGTTGTGGAACGGCGACTCTCTGAAACCAAAGGTGCTGATGAGACCGGAGAAAGTGCAAGTTTCAAGCTATCAGTGAGGGCCAGAGCTGGACTTTGACCGGTCAGACCAGCACTCGTCATAGGAACTATAAGAGAAGGCATAGGCAAGGTCCTCGAGCTTTGCGAGTCGTACAAGGGTGCCTCCCCTTGTAGCACACGGATCTTGTTCAAATCATCATCGAGACGGTGTCGAGTCCGAGAAATAAGCTCTATGATACGCTCAGAAAGATCGATTTTCTCGTTGGAGAGCTGTTCTATTTCCGCATATGAGCTCTGTATCTTTGCGGGAAGGTGCGAGACCGATTTCGCGGATAGTGACGGAGACGGCGAGATAGCTCCGATAGCCTCACCACTATCACGCAGAGAGTAACGAATCCATCGCGCACTGTCGCTGTCAATTTGCTGCTGTAGGTCTAAATTGACGTCTATGAGGTTTTCCTGGTCGAAAGATGAACTCGGCCGTACCTTGCGCTCGAGCATCCTTGTGTCTGATCTCCTCTAGGTAATGACCTACCTCGTGAGGGAGATTGTCAAGACCTGTAAGCCGTATCACATTGAGTGCCGCTGTGGCTATAATATGATGAAACAACCGAACTATAGATGAATTCGCTCGCTATATTTGCAGCATCCTCAAGATTCTGAGAAGAGACATTCATAGTGCCTTGTTGGAGTTACTCCGTCCTATTTCCCACTATTGAAAGAGTTGAAGCGATAAGATGCTGATTCCAGGAGGATATTACAGGTTGTCGAATTGCTGTCGAGACGTTGCTGCGAGTTGGTGGTGGATTGGAAAGCCGTAGTATCATCGCCGTTTTTGGCAATACATTGTCTTTGTCACGTGTCCATCACGTGCTAAATTCGGTTTTTTGATTTCGAGTTCTAAATTCTCTTGTTTTCTGTTCTTTTGCTGGCACCAGTATGTCCTCCGTAACGGTATTCAAGCAGTATTCCTGGTTTACTTCACTCTAATCTTCCTCCTGTATCTCAATAAACGGGTACTTTAAGTGCTAAAAACTGTAAGTACCATGGCTGCCCTCTATAGTTTCCTGCTGTGCGAAGAACGGCCTTCTTGAGAGAAAGGATCCGGCATGGCTCAGCGACATATTATTTCCAAGCAAGATTGTGAGATTCTACTTCTGATGTCTGATCACTAACTCAAAGCTTCTAGCTTCATACAATCAACCAGCTGACGGGCCACCTGGACCGGATCGTCAGTCTTATAGACGGTGTCTATACATACTATTGAGAACTGTAGAGGTATAAAAGAAGTTTCAGCATATCGGGACTATGTATGCCAATGGACTTCCTTCGCATTCGATTGCTATGGGTTCTATGCCTTCAGGTGGTGCGCTGTCTTGCTGTGATATACAATCACGCCGAGGATCCCGCATTCGAGTCCCAGTATGACTTTATCATCATTGGCGGTGTGTTTGAATTCCTTCTTGAGCTCTAGTCCCTGAAGCGCATACCATTTTCATCGCAGGAGGAACGGCAGGCAGTGTTCTCGCCAATAGGCTCACAGAGAACTCGTCTTTCTCAGTTCTCGTATTGGAGGCTGGTGGAAGGTGAGTATTCGAGTAATCTGCTAGAATATGAGGTATTCACACCTGTGTATCCAGCAATATAGATGCTATTCCTACCGAGGTCCCATTCTTTTGCACGATGCCGCATCCACAGTATGATTGGAACTATACCACCACGCCCCAAGCTGGACTGAACGGTAACGCGGTCGCTCTCAGCCGAGGATTTATATTGGGAGGGAGTAGCTCAATCAGTGCGTTATAAGACGCATCAAGATTACAGTTATACCTGTTAATATCGAATACAGATGGGATGTTCTATACTCGCGGGTCAGAAGATGATTTTGACCGCCTGGCCAACATCACAGGTGACTTAGGATGGTCTTGGGAACACGTTCAACCGTATATTCGACGGGTACGTAAGATGACTCCACATGTCAAGTGTGTAGGATGAACCATTTTTCCATGTTTAGAATGAGAGATGGACCGCTCCTGCTGACCATCACAACACGACTAGACAGTATGACCCTTCGATTCACAGTGTTACTGGAATTAACGCTGTCAGCCTTGCTGGATACCCCCAACCAATTGACGACAGAATCATACAAGCTTCCAGCGAGCTGGGCGCAGAATTTGCGTTTAATCTTGATATGAACTCAGGACGGCCACTAGGACTTGGTGAGAAACAGCTTGCACTCGGCTCGCACAGAATCATTAATGCCTACGCTTATCAGGATGGTTACAGGCGACGATTGATGGTGGAAACAGAAGTAGTGCTGCTACTTCCTACCTTGCACCCAACTTCATTAGTAGAAGAAATCTACACATCCTGATTAATGCTCGAGCCACAAAGCTGTTGCAAGCAGAGAGTTCATCTGGGGAACAGGTAGTCTTCACAGGGGTTGAATTTGCGCACTCCAAAAATGGTATGTACTGCTGCAAGTATTGAATATTGAGGTTTCATGCAAATAAAACTTAACCCGTGACACAATTAGGTACCCGCTATCAGGTTCGAGCCTCTAAAGAAGTTCTACTTTCCGCTGGAGCTGTCGGCACACCTCAAATTTTAATGAATTCGGGCATAGGTAACGCTAGTCACCTATCTTCGATGGGTATTGTCTCCCTACTTAATCTCCCGAGTGTTGGCCAAAATTTCTCCGACCACCCTCGGCTGGCTAATAACTGGTACGTCAACAATGGCCGTACATGGGACGTTATCAATAGGAATTCGACGCTTGCAAATGATTTGGAGCGAGGATGGAGTGAAACTGGGAAAGGCCCGCTCGTGGATACTTTTGTGAGCCACTTGGCGTTCATACGACTGAATGAAAGTGTACTTGAAGAATTTGGCGATCCTGCGGCTGGCTTGCAGACCGCACATTATGAACTTGGGTTCTCGGTATGTGAGCTTCCCGCCATGTAACCATGAGAGGATGATAACTTCGTATTCAATACATAGAATGGTCTGGTTGGCGCTCTTCCTCCACCTACAGGAAATTTTCTGAGTATTACAACTCGTGTAGTTACTCCAACATCTCGTTCGTGATTTTATCAGTTTATACCTACTTTTGAATAATTTCAGATAATAACAGGTGGATCCGTCACTCTGAACTCAACGGATCCTTTCGATGCACCTATCATTGATCCAGGATACCTCTCTACTAAGTTTGACATCACCACGATGCGAGCAGCCGTGAATAGCTCGTTCAAGTTCCTTTCAGCAGCAGCTTGGGACGGGTATATCTTAGCGCCGTACGGTGCTCTGGCAAGTGCGACTACACAAGAGCTACTTGATGCGTACATTCGAAACTCCACGGGTAGCTCCGCCCACGCGGTAGGGACTGCAGCTATGTCTGCTGTTGATGCGCCTTTTGGAGTCGTCGATCCGGATTTTAAGGTGAAGAATGCACGAGGTCTGAGGGTTATTGATGCCTCCATCTTCGTAAGTATTTTAAACTGTATCGTTACATCTTCGCTCACTTTCTACTGCTTTGTAACAGCCTTTCGTTCCCAGTGGCCATACTCAAGTTCCAGTGTATATTGTCGCTGAAAGAGCAGCGGATTTTATCAAAAGTGTCTGGTAGGCTTCCTTCAAGCTACCCTTAAGTGCAATCGCGATGCTGCTGTGGTAGTGTAGTATATTACAAAACTTTTATATACTCTAGACACTGAAGCATGCAATTCAAATGAATCATTATGTATCAACCGGATCTCTGCATAGGACCTCATCTACACAGCTTCTGTACATATCCTTTCATCTTCCCCTAAGACTGGGGCCTGACTACACGCAAGTACCTTCAAGTGTCTTCCGAGTTCCGCTCATTATTTAGATGTCTGCTCCATGACGTTCTTGGACTCCGTTAACTTCTTACCGCCACTCCTAGAGGCCACGTCGCTGTCGAATTTTGAAGCTGAGGCTGTCTGTTCATCTGCCCTCATATCGAGCTTTTCCTTTGCTCTCTATCTCCGTGGTAATAGCCATCAATTGCGTGTCACCTCTGAAGTCATAATGCTATCATTATTGACAGTGTGAGCACCGGGAGAGGACGCGAAGCGCAAAGAATGGGATACTGTCCCCGCTGGAGAAAATAGTGTTGTATCTTTTTCATCTTTTTGAGACTGGGCGATGAGGATCACGATTGTGGGGTAGATGCTCTAATATGGTGCGGTATCAGTATGAACTTTACATGAAGGATGAACCGACATATTTACCGATATTATAGGTAGCATGGCTGAGAGTGCGTCCTCGCCGATGATGGTAAGTGAGCCAAAGACGGTAATGATTGCAAGAACCTACGGAATCATGAGATGGGCATTGCGCGTTGTACACAACGAGAATTGTCAAACACACCCAGAAGAAACAGTAAACAAGTCCGGATTCTACAAGGGCCGAGAGGATACGCTCTACTCTATTCCGGTGAGCACTACTATATCCGATATGAACCTTGATAGAGCGTTGATATATCCTACGGTAAATGCTTGAGGGACTATTTGATCACACAAGCAGTAGCAGCATACCAAATTTTGTAGGCAATGAAAGACGTAGCGATGATATTCGTGAGTAGTAATGGTAGTAGGAGGATGAGTTTTCGAGTCCCAAACAGCAAATTGTCGTTGTCGACGATACCCTTCAATGTAAGTGCCATGTCGACGAATGTCGACGCTATCCTTGCAATTATTAATAAGAACGTGGGAATCTGTGCTCAAGGAATACGCACCGAAAGTTCCCGTAAGGCAAATTGCAAGGATTGTACGAAAAAATAACCCTTCGCTCAGTATCACCCATGCTCTCCACACGACAATGGCGTCACTAATGAGGTACTAGAGCAAAAAAAATAAGCCCGCTTTCAAAAAACGAAAGGCAAAAGATACAAATAGAATCGTACGTTGATTCGAGGAAGGATTGTCATTGCCTCTTCCATAGAAATCATCGCCTGAAGTGGATCATATACCTCGCCTCCCAGCCCCCGGATTTGCACAAGGTCAAATGCGATTGAAACTCCGAATATCCCAGTGGAACTGACAAACATTATTGAGATTGCAAGCATCAGAACACATCTTGCGAGAGAGCCTCGAAGTCCTTGGTGACTGCAATCGTGAATCAGTAAGAAAAACCGTTGTGCGGACGTGAGCCTCTACAAGGTTCTTAGACCTACAAGAGCGTAAATGCTGCTAGGACAGCAAGAACGAAGAATATCCCTTTGTACCGACGTAAGGCAGTGAAATTTTATGTTCGAATATCATACGCACCAAAGAACAGACCGGTGATCGCAATACCAACTACAATCCCTTGCAGCGACGTAACAGTCCGGTCTGATAATGGTCCTTCGCTTGACATAACAACCATTGTATAGATGTCGAATACGTTCCAGGACGTTTGGGCTCGGAAACTAGGCTGCGAACCTGCGAGGAGGAAGAGGCCTTGGAGCTGGGATGGGGACAACCTGAGATATGTACTGACAGTGACAAATTACTCGCGGTCATCAAACGTAATACATACTACTATCGCGCCCACTGCCGCCCAGATACAGGCTAAAGTAGGCTAAAGTCTAAAGAGGGCTAGAACAACTTGTCGGAACTATGTAAATATGATTAAAATATGAGCATGGGAACGGTTCAGGGGTTACAAGATGATTTATTGATTACTTACTTATTGGATGTTATGTTTTCAAGGGGTTGCAATATCGGATGTTGCACCACCCAGCTGGCAGCAGCGGCCAGCTCCAAGCCAGCTCGCTCAGGTTCTCTCTCGGAACTTCAGATCGAATCAGTACCTGGCGAAAAAACAACGAAAAGATGGCCTCACAGCTAAGTAGATCCCTATAGCTATCTGCTATCTGCTATGAGGATGTAAGAGTGCTGTCATAACCAAGGCATAAAATCCATAGGAAGCCTATTCTGTATATGTTAGTGGTTTCCATGCAGGCTGAGACTAAGAGCGGCAGCTGCGAGCGCTTAAATAATAAATGAGGGCGCTCACAGCCTTACACGCACTTATCACGTGTAGTGCCTGAGTGCCACAGACCTGAGACGTCCACGAAATAAAACTACACAGAGCTGAGCTTTCCTTCCGATTTCCTTCATCACTCATGTCAATGAACCGAAGTCAGTATATAACACGGATACTGTTCAATCGTCAAGGTGTCTTGATCGTGACTCCTTTCACGTCCGCTGCGGATCCGCAACTTTTTACTTTATGGACAACCGCAGACACGGTGCCGCACGGTCTTTTGGAATTTGGCAATTGGTAGCACGGATATGCGAGCGATATCAAGAGCCCAATTCCTCGAATGAGTGGTCGTTCCTCGCTGGAGTGAGTAATCAGTTTTAGTATCCCCGTACATTGCGTGTTGCCTGACAGGCCGCAGATAGACAAACCCAATTAAGATGCCCACCGACTTCCGCAAAAACGGCTATTTTCGTTGTCAGTGAATGGCCGGTATTCAGTAAAGCGTCGTCCGTCGGTTTCGCGTCGTTGATGTAGCATTTGCACACCGCCACGATCCCTTGAAGCTCGGCCAGGTCTCTCATTTTAAAAGCAGGAGGCTGTCTTCGTCGAATCTCAAATCCAGAGCACCTCGATCACAATGATCTCGGTTGGAGCATTGAAGGTTGTACTTGTTCTCGCTTCATTTTGGCGAGCGGCGGAAGCTGTGACTACGCAGGACATTACATCTCAGCAATGGACGGCCTTGAATACGACTATTCAGGGACGTCTTCATACTGCGCTTCCATTTGCTGCACCCTGCTTCCCCGTTGTGAATGGTCAAGCTTCCGCGGTGGACAACGCAACTTGCACGACAATCCAGGAGAACTACCTATCCCCGACCTTCCGAGCTCAGTATGTCGGAGCGGACACGTGGGTATGTGGCGTAACTGACTTCTCGTTCTATATTCGATGCTAAAATGTGGAGGTATAGCCTCAATTTGAGACGTGCATGAGCACCTCGGAGCAGTGTCTCTTAGACGCCAGCGATCCCAGCAACCCCCAAGCATGGACACAGTTCCAATGCGATCAGGGAAGCGTTTCCAGCTACTATGTAAGCAGTTCTTCTTCCACTAAATCAGTCCGAGAACGTTACGTCGGCGCATTCAGATTGAAGTAGAAGAGGTCACCGATGTACAAGCCGCCCTCAATTTCTCAAGCAGTACTGGTGTTACACTTGCGATTAGAAACAGCGGTCATGACTGTCTAGGTCGTTCTAGCATCAAGGGATCCTTGGCCGTATGGGTACGTTCATCTTTCTTGTTAATGTTGAAGAGGTAACATTCTCACGAAAGATCTTGTAAAGACGCACAACCTCGATACTGTCGGTACTTGTTACCAGCGAGATTTTAGCTCTTTCTGAAGGATCTTTTCTGCAGCTTTCGTACAATCAAAGCTTCGTCCCTGAAGGTGGTTCTCAATCGTATCCCGCTATCACAATTGGAGTACGTATACTTCATGATCGCATCGAAGCAATTGATAATATTATTGTACGCAGGCTGGTGTTGCTTGGGCTCAGGTCTATGCATTTGCCGATGTCAACAATGTTACTGCTATCGGTGGTTATCACGAAACAGTCGGTGCTAGTGGTGGCTGGCTTATGGTTCGTGATTAGATACTTCTCATCCTTATGTGATTGTTGTCTCAATTTTTGTCAGGGAGGAGGTCACAGCACTCTGTCGCCTGTTTATGGCTTGGGTGTCGACAGAGTTGTAAGGAAGCTTCAACCGGTAAAATCTATCTTTTCACTGATAGATTCTTAGCTGCAAATGAAAGTTGTCACTCCCGACGGACAATATCAAGTTGCGAACTCATACACCAATGCTGACTTATTCTGGGCTCTCAGAGGTGGAGGAGGATCGACGTTTGGTATTGTCATGGAGTCGACTATCTTGGTTGAACCTCAGTTGACTCTTCAAGTGTGCGTGGTCCCCTTTTTCACAGATTTAAGTTAATCTCATGGGGAGGCTACAGTGCTTCTCTTTCTCTCAACCTGACTTCTACAAACGGTCCTGATTTCTACAAAATGTTAGTTGAAAATGGTCTTCAGTGGGGTAAGCAGGGTTGGGGAGGTAATATGCTGGTAAGAACCCAAATTACTGTCCTTGGATGTCACAAAGGACTAACTACTTGTAATAACTAGGGGAATAACCTTACTCTCGTCAATCCATTGCTCAGTCTGGAGGAAGCACAGGATTCAATGAAGAACGCCACAGAATATGTGCTTTCTCAGAATGGGACAGTCACTGTCGAAGAACTTCCGTCTTGGTATGCAGTTTTCACCAAGTATGCGCTTAGTTCGCCGGATGTAGTTGTGCGTTTAGAGATTGATGCTTATATGACTGGTGGCCGAGGGAAAACTGATGGGTTATTCTACAGGATGTTGGCGTAGAAGTCGCTTTAGCCTCTCGGCTCATGCCTCAATCCTTATTCTCCAACGAGACAGGTCAGAGCCAGGTGGCCGAGCTGTTAGCTGACATGTTTCAGTATGCCCCTCCGTCAATCGTCATAACGCCCCCGATTTTGTATAACTACACTGAAGGAGCGACGAGTGTTACCCCGGCTTGGAGAACAGCTCTGTGGCATGTACGTGAATGATTCTCTCCTAAATCGTGAATTTGATGAGGTTCTGATATGGCGAGGAATTTCATTTGTGTAGGTGATTTTCGAGTCTGAATTTGAGTTTGATAGCACGCTCGACGAGAAACAAGCTGCGTTTGATTTGGCCAATAATTTCACAGAGAAGATGACAGCGATTGCTCCGGATTCGGGTGCTTATCTCGTGAGCACTGTATGCATTTGGTTTGTATGAAGACGCTTCTAACCAATCGTTTACCTTGAAAACAGAACGAAGCAAATACTTACGAGCCCAATTATGAAGGTATGTCCTTCAAGCTACTTCCCGAGCTAATTATTAATGTCATAAAGAATCATTCTGGGGATCGAACTATGACCGTCTCCTTGAGTTGAAACAATAGTAGTAAGTCCAATTCCACCGGAGATCTAGTTTCATTCTTACGCAAATATGCCTTCAACCGTAGCGATCCCAATGGCCTCCTTGATTGCTGGCGATGTGGTACGTTTGTGTTTGAATATACGCCTTAACACGAGGTCTGATTGGTGTCTACTTCCGTACTAGTTGGATGGAAGGGGCAGAGCGATTCTCGGTACCAATGCTACTTGTGAACTGAAAGCTGGCTTCGTTCTTCGAGCTAGGTGACCATCTGCCGTACCTGGGATGGAAGGTTCTAGTGCTCTGGAACTCTATTTATTGAGTATATTCACTCATTTAACAAAGCTATTGCTTGTGTGTTAATACAGGCATTGAGCGGCAGAAACTACATTCTCTTGGTTATATTTATAGTTACATTGATCTTTATAATGTGAATGGTTCTCAGTTCGTTATATGGCACAGCTGCACTCCGTACCAGGTCTTGATGTCAGCTTTCCAAAATGTGAAGAAGTACCTGGTAATTGAGCACTCGTTTTATGTTCGTTATGGTGGTAGTGGTTAAGACTTCTCAAGTAAGTGAGAGCCCGGTGCTCGAGTCCCTGTAACGGAGGGGCATAGTACATTTAGCGTGGCACCGCAGCGTGACGCAGCGTACACCCAGCGTGACATAGCGTATCAATAGCGTATCGTTGCATGGAAGTTGCGTGAAATTAACATAGACCCAGCGTGTTGTTACATGATACCAGCGTATGCTGAGTGGACATTCAGTGCAATTTAGAACAATTTCAGGAGACTGTAGGCATACCTTGAGTGTATCAAACTTACACAATCGGCGCGAGGCGAGCCATCATTGAGCCATCAAATCAAAGTTCGTTGATTCTTTCGGCATTGTCTTCAACTTGCAAATTGACTTCGTGTTGTTACTTACACAAACCTTTGTAGGTACCTCAGCATTAACAAGAGATAGTATGTATACAACTTTGAGTCTGAACATTGACCAGCCTGGTACCTCTACATACCAGGCGAGCCATCAGCAAACACATAATTTGCCGGCCGGCTCTCCGGCTTGATTTGCCACTGGTGCGACATGCTACTGTAGGACAAGCTCCAGCTGCTGATTAGTATCGTAATAATGTTTTCTATTCAAAAATCCTTAATTCAGCTTTGTAAAATATTCTGGTCAGAAAAATGGACCTGCTGGTCAGCTGGTGGCAAGTCAGGCTCTTTGGCACTTGTACCGTCATGCAGGCCGAAACAAAGGCCGCCATCAAAATGTCAAAGTTCTGATGGCCGCTAGTGCACCGGCGTGCGCACTCGCACACCTCATGTATACCAGCATACACCTCACATACACCAGCGTGCATCTCGCGTACACCAGCGTACAACTTACGTACACCAGCGTACACCGGCGTACAACTCACATACAGTGGCGTACAGTGGCGTACACCACGCATACACCAACATATGTTTGTGTACCCCTGCACATAGCTGCATACACTAAAATACAGTTGTGTTAGTTGAAAGATAGGGCTCATCAGGTCAAATTCTGGGTAAATGTTGGGTAAATGCCACTGCATCTTGGCATTCCAGGTTGGTTCCAGGAGTCGAAGCAGAAAAGACACAGTTTGTGCCACATCAGTGAGTGCATACTTCAATCTCAAATGCACAACCTCTGTGAAAATTTATCTTACTTAGTTCACTTTTAGAATATGACTTACTTACTGCAAGCTCGGGGTCTGGTCCATTCACATTGAGGGGTTCATACACAAACAGCTTGCCAGCACATCCCACACTGAGTCAAAAACTTGGGGCCCTCAAACTCATCTGTGAAATTGTGAGGAACAGCATGAGAGATGATGGGAGAGCAAAGATAAGTCAACGGCAACAGATTGATGATGAAACGACATCAGACGGCGCGTGCCACGGGGTCACGTTTCAACAACTCCCATTGTTAACAGCCATCTCGCTCTGATCTCACTGCTCGCTGCTGAAGTTCTTGATTATCACTTAAACACATGGACGTAAGTAATTGTAGGCACTCTAGGGTCTTACAACACACCGGCGTACGCTAGCGTGGACCAGCGTACACCAGGCGTACCCAGGCGTACCTGTCACGCTAGAGTGTACGCTAAATGCTAATGGCCCGTAACGGAGCTCCTTCGTTTCTTCAATCATTCACTTTTACCGTTCCGTTTTTTCAGGTCAAGTAGACCTACCATTAGCTACCATTCTATCACCGTCGAGTCTAGCGCTGCTTGAACCCCCGGTACCCGGAGAAATGTGGGGTCGGAAGTGAGACCGTCGGAAACTGGCCGACGACGCCGAGTGATCTCGTAATCCTTATTACCATTTCACCTAATCCTACGAAGAAATTATAAAAGCACTCAATTCATGTCTGATCTTTCACCGAAACATAGCTAGAATGACGACCTCATCTATATTCCTAGTCGGTGCGACTGGCTACGTCGGTGGAGAGCTTTTGGTGTCCTTGGCTTCGCAGTACCCGACTTTCCCAGTCGTAGCTCTGGTTCGCAACGCGACAGAAGAGCGAATTTCAAAGCTTCAAGCCCTTCATCCCAAGATTTCCGTCATCGAGGGTGACCTTTCGAGTGTAGCCGTGATAGAGACGGAAGTCGCGAAAGCGGATATCGTTATCAATGTCAGTCCGTCCCGTCCAGAATATTTGAATGGTATGTTCCAATTGAAGTATCTCGTTATCTGAAGCTCCACTGACGAAAATGCACCAGCCACGCTCCAAGGACTTAAAAAACGAGCCGCTGCCAATCCGGAAAGTCCCCCTATTTACATACATACTTACGGCACTTCCGTGGTAAATGACAACGCAAGGGGTGAATTGCTCATGCCCAAGGTCTGGCGAGACTCCGAGTTCAAACTGAGCGATAGCACCAGCCCACAAATCGTGGAGGCATGTGAAGCCATCGTCAGCGCTGGTAAAGAGGCCCCTATCCGCACAATGATTGTATTTCCTGGCATTATATATGGTAGGTAGTACACCCACGACATTGTCTGAGTTGCTTTGAAGATATTCTGAACACACTCTGGGATTTGCAGGTGTTGGACCAGGTTCGTCAGGAACCGCCACGAATTGCTGGATTTTACTCACTCTGCATTCCAGGATTCCAAAAAGTATCCGCAACTCCGCGACTATTTGTGGACCTAGCAAAGGCCGCCGGCCAGGCTGGAACTTTTGGTGCTGGAAGGAACATCTTGAACACCATTCATCTTAAGGACGTTATTTCCGGCATTATTATGATCATGAAAGCACCGCTGGTTGGTAAGGTCGACGAAGGCGAAAATGGGCTTTGTGAGTACGATCTGACTGTTATGACCAACTAATTGCTAATTGGCAATCAGATTTCCTGGTATCAGACCATCTGGTTTATATGCTCGAATATGCGTCAGCTATTGGAGACGTAAGACTGTGAACTCACTTGAATGTTACGGCGAAGGTTCTAACAATACTTGCTACAGGAGTTGTTTAAACGCGGCCTTGTAAACAACGGAGGTTCGAAACCTCTGCCGCAGTCTGTTGCAGACTCGTTGGGGCCATGTAAGCGGATTTCAGTTGGTCGAGTTCCTGTACCGCCTGCTAACTGTTAACAGTTGGATGGAGAGTTTTTGGCGCAAGTGCGATCTGCAAGGCTTCGGACAGGTTGGCTAAGTTGGGTTGGTCAGCTCAGTATTCAGAGAAGACAAGCATTTTCGAGTCGATTCCTGAAGAAATTGAACAGGCTGTTAGAGACACCGGGAGTAGCATAAGTAGTCGATAAAATATTAGTATTCATTCGAGCACAAACTGAAGTGGCTGCTCTACTCACCGAAAATATACGAGCTTGGTTTGGACTGCGAGTTTGTAGCTAGTTCTCCCCTGTGATTCTCTGTTCCACTCTCGGCAACAGACTATTGGAATTCTTATACTTAATCATGATAATACCTACATTTCGTCTCGGGAGTGAGCCTTTATTATATCTCTCAGTCGACACGAAGTATGGATTTAAACGGACTGCGTGGACTTAGTGGAAGAGGAGAAGAGGGAAGCGAGGAAGGAGTAACTGGCCGTCTCAAGATGGTCTTGGCAGTACAGAGACCAGTCACGAGAGTTTTAATTTGGCAGCCGTAGGAGTCTCGGCTCTTGGCCTCGACTCAGTGCTCCGCCGCTCCTCCTTGATTGTTTTCTGTCTAGGGGCTGTGCCGTAATAAACAAACTTCCTTCCTCCCACCATGCACTGGCCACCATCTCCTCATTATGCCCTTAAAGCCTTCGTAGTGCTCACATAGCAGTTTATACCTATTCAGCTCAACACTGGTATCTCGCTGTTGACTTTGTGCCGGTGGTCAACCAGCTGTCAGCCGCCGGCGAGCTAGCCTCGATACGAAATTTTTTTAAATTAGCTTTGATGTGAGTAATTGTCTCTGAAGACATTCCCTCGTCTTCTCAGGTTTTTCTCGGTAATTCTAGGTTCTCACTCTCATGAAATGGCGCTTAGTCCCAATTGAACGGTCCACACTCCCTGACGTTGTACTTCGACTGTGACTGTCTTTGGAGCCCTTGGGAGATTGTTCCTGAGAATCGAGGTACTCAGCTTCAATGATGAGCAGTGAACGTAGCTCACAGGCCATGTACAGAGCCACTAAGATAGCATTCCTCGGGACCAGGTGAGTTGCTGCCTCGACATCACCAGCAGGTAGATGTTGTACCAGATATTCCCACAGAACAAATTCTGACGATACTTGATAGTAAATAACCGGGATATAGTTGCACGTTGACCTCTTGAGGCCTAAGGATGGCTTGTACCGGATCAGAAGATCATTCTTCCGAAGGCGAGAGATCGTTTCGAAGCTCCGGAAAAGAGGCACTAAACGATACCCGATGCGGTTCCGCACGAGAAAAAGCCGGCTTTTGAACGTATGCTGCAATGGAGGAACTTCGCAGGCCCTCAAAATAGTACCCAATAGACACGCGTGGAGTTGTATAACCAAGCGATCTAGTTGGACACGAAATTAGACTCGAGGTATCCGTGCGTCTGCATCAAGAATAAACTTTGGTTGAGTGCTCTCATACATCCAACTGGCCGTCTTCCTCAATGTTCCTCGCTCTTCCGTTAGGATGTCCGCAATGGCTCTAGTTCGTACATTTGAACTTGATCTTTCCCGCCACAAGGCTTATTTTCAGATCAGTCTCCTCGGTGATATGAATGATTCAAGTCATTGATAGATATACTGTGCCGTACTGTGCCATCTATTGACTCTGCGGGTTTAGATGAATAATCCTATCTCATTCATTCTTTCGGTGTGGGTGTCCTTCACCAGGTCAGTATCTACATCTTTCCCCAAATTTCCCATCCGTCGGTACTCTTGTGAGGAAGATCATGTTCTGAACGCATCCGAGATTCGGTCCAAAGGAAGGTGAGTGGAGTATTTCTTCAGTCATTTCCTGCACTCAAACCCATCTGAAGAATACCGTGCGAAACCCGTTTCCTGCATTCGCAATTGCCGGTTAACACCTGTTGCTGATATCTTGAATGACGATGCTGTCACTTTGCCTTGTAAGTTTAACCGTGGAAACATTGCTTTTCCTTACATCTTCCAGTTCCACCAGCTTGGACCAGCCGTGGAATTTTTGCGTAAAAAATGTGCGACGAAAGCCTTTTCCTGGAACATTAACTCTTTCCGAGTCCGCTCCCCTGGAACCGAACCTGATGGTAGAGCTTTCCTGTGTACACCTCACCCTGCAAAACCACTCTCAGCTGCGACGTGTATCTTCTCATCTACATCGTGTACTGCGCTTGAAATTGTATAAAAGCCATTGGATCGAGACACCCAAACTCCAAGCTTCCGAGCTCCTGGGATCTACTCGACTGCTTCGAGACTCAGCGCAATACAAATGGCCTTCTCGACCCTCTTCGCTTCTTTCGTCGCACTCGCGGTATCTGCTGTTCAGGCAGCACCTGCCGCTAAGTCCGCCACTTGCTCCGATGGAACTGTCGTTCCCGACGCTATGTGCTGCGACTTCATTCCGGTGTGTTCATCTTTTTCTGTGAACGTGTTACGGTTGATATTGATCAATGTACCCTGGTGTATAGCTCGCTCAGGATCTGACCTCGCAGCTCTTCGAGAACTCCTGCGGTGAGACCGCCCATGAGGTCCTCCGTCTCAGTTTCCGTAAGTATTTCCATTCTCTTGAATGAGTTTTTATGAACGCGTATTTTTCATTTTAGACGATGCCATCGCCTTCTCGCAGTCCTTGGGCCCCTCAGCGTAAGCTTTATACCTTTAATTCATACATTAGAGCTCGCATAACTGACTGTTTTGTGATGCAATTTAGTGGTGGAGGAGCCGACGGTTCTATGCTCATCTTCCCGGATGTTGAACCCAACTTCTCTGCCAACCTCGGAATTTCAGACAGTGTTAACGATCTTGCGCCGTTCCTCGCGTCTGGCAAATTCCCTAATATCACCGCTGGTGACATGATTCAATTTGGTGCCGCCGTCGCTGTCGGTCTTTGCCCTGTAAGTTTATCTCACAAATCATGTAACAACACATCAGCACTAGTGATTGACCTCATCTTCGTCAATGTGTAGGGTGCACCTCAACTCGAGTTCCTTGCTGGCCGACCCAACGCCACTGCACCCGCTGTTGACGGCTTGATCCCCGAGCCCCAAAACACGGTTGACGAGATCCTCGCACGGTTCCAGGATGCCGACAACATGAACATTGAGGACATTGTCTCCTTGCTTTCATCCCACAGCGTTGCTCGTGCTGATCACGTCGACCCCACACTCGACGCCGCTCCCTTCGACTCGGTCAGTGTGTCCTTATGGAATTGGTGATCATCAGACACTTATTACTGGTTCTTCATACAGACCCCCTTCACCTTCGACACTCAATTCTTCTTGGAGACCCTCCTCGTCGGTGTTGGTTTCCCCGGAACTGATAGTAAGCACGAATCTTGTGTGTTGAGCTGGATTCCAGTAATTTATCGCATTGAACGTAGACAACACTGGAGAGGTTGCTTCCCCTCTTCCCCTCACCTCCGGCGACGAAGTTGGCGAGCTCCGTCTCCAATCCGACTTTGAGCTCGCTCGCGACAACAGGTCTGCTTGCTTCTGGCAGAGCATGATCAGTGAGTTTCCCAATGTTAACCGTCTCTATGCGAGAAGTCCTTTGCTCACGATATGAAAACACTCAGACGAACAGGCTTTGATGGCATCCCGCTTCAAGGCTGCCATGTCTAAGATGGCTATCATCGGCCACAGCCGCTCTAACTTGGTCGACTGCTCTGCTGTTGTTCCTCAGCCCGTCACTACTCCTGTCCAACAAGCCACGTGAGTATTTAAATTCATCTAGTAGCATGCATAATAATTTTCGAGATACTTAACATGCTCGCTATTCTTCCAGGTTCCCTGCCACCAAGACTGTCGCCGACGTACAGCAAGCCTGCTTAGCCTCGCCGTTCCCGTCTCTCACTAGCGACCGTAAGTTTAATCTATTATTGCAACCTTGATATCGAATTAAGATGTTTTGCTTTATAGCTGGCACTCAGGAGACCCTCATTCCTCACTGCCCTGACAACGAGGCTGACTGCACCTCTTAAAAGGCTTCACTGAAATCTGAGGAGTCCTTCACTTCCTTTCTAGAATGGGATAACGCTGCTTCGTTGTAAGTTTCTTTGTATATTGTGATATCGAAGCAAATATGTTGTATCGGCGCGTGTATCCATGGTTAGTTTTGAAAATGTATTATTTTTATTTTAGTTTCATGATCTTCTGCCTTTCGAGTACTGACCTCGAAGGGCATAAGGGCATTTCAGAGTGCCTTCCTCTCGTACGATTTGACATTTTGGTCACTTTGTATCTCTCGGCTCACTCTTGAGCTCGGCATTACCGGATGTCGATGGCAAGTCGATGTTCCTTTTATCGAGCCGGAGTTAGTGAGATCTACACACCGCTTATTTGGACTCGGGGTCTGGCTAAGTGATATTCGCTTGAATTACCGTAAGGAAGGAAGAAGGAAAAGAACTTTTAAAGAAGGAAGAGCTTACATGGTTTTACCGTTCGTTTATACATGAGAATAACACGAGTTCTTCCTGCCTCAATGTCAAGTTCAGGCTTCAGCGCACCGGAAAATCCATGAAGTCAGTATGGAGTCTGACTCTTGAGTCCTTTGTCGTCGGAGGGAATCCTGGGTTTTACGTGCAGGGATCATACCGATATGATAGGTACAAGGAATCTTGCTCCAAAAACTATGTTTAGAGTGATGCCAGGGGCCAGTGAAGCACTGGAACGCGATGGGTTCGCAGTTCTTTGAATTATCTCCTCAAGCACAAGTATTGAATCTTCTTGGGATCTTCTGAAGCTTCTGCTCGTTTCTGCTCTAAAGTTTATCAATGCCCCTTTCATAGGATATGGTCAAAACTCAGACCACACCACAGTAGTGGCGAAACAAAGTCCGTCCGACCAAGTAGCGAACATACACCGACCGGGGCCCGTGCCGTGCCGTCGGCGAATCCGGACTTCCGTATGAAAGTGGCTCCTGGCTCTCTCAGTGATTTGAGTCCTGTTTGAGTCACGGGAAAACTGAAATATTCAAAGGAGTTTGAAGCTGGAAAAGAACGATAGGGTTACGGTATTATTCTTACCCACCGCCTCCCGCTGGTCCGGATAGCCGGAGCCTTTACCAGTACATCCAATGTACATCGCCTGCGCATACAGGCGCATACCTTACTTACACCCGATTTCTTCGAAATTCGAGATCTTTTAGCCTGCCTTTAGCGATGTCTTTTGAATTGATTGCCTGTCTTCAGAATCTAATTCTCTTGCGATTGCTATATCATCTTCTCCCGACGAGCGGTAACTAGTACTAGTATGTGGATAGAGTGGTAAGTAGAAAAGCAGGAAGAACTCTGAATATCTAAAACAGTTTGAAGTTGTAAAGGGCTTCTTGATTGTATGATAGTGTATCAGTACTGTATGCGACAATTCAATGAGCTGTATCATACCTCACTACACGTGTAACGCTCTGGTCTAAAGATATGTCACTGCTCATTGGACAAAGTTGTAGCCAACGCCGAACGGAACTTCTTTGATGATGATTTGACCTCTTTCTGACCCTCAGCCCTCCTCAGCCCCGCGTTTCCGAGGCCCCATGCTTCTAGATCAAGGTCCCATTCATGAAACAGCGGCAAGGTATCAAGGAATCAAGGAATCAAGGCATCGAATGAATAGATCAATGATACGTTGGATGATTCAATGTGTAGAACTTACATGAGCGCTATCAGGCGCTATTGTCATTGTGATTCGGAAAGTTGCAGTATTTCGGATTGCGGGGTTAACATCGCACGTAGAGAGGTCGCAACAAACTGATGTGTTGAACAAAAAGGACATGAGATGAAAGGAGCGACTCGTATGTATGTATTCGGATTTCATTAATCACGAGTAGCAAATAAATGAACATCGGACAACGATGAATAAGCAATACTGGCATAGATAAAATCCGCCCCCACCGGTTTCACAGCTGCTTCCTAGGATCCGGATTCCTCCGTTGAATACACGAGCATGATATACATACACATTTTTGGTGCTGCTACAGAGAGCTTCATCCAGGCCACTTACCTCCGTGCCTGAGCCTGACCTACGGAGACGAGTGAGTATACAAATTCGGCCGAACATCGAGTCTTTTATCGTCCTCGAGCTCTAGGTCATTTGTAGCTCCTGTCCCTCTACCCTGATCTTCAGCGTCGTCTTTCATCGATTGAGACAACTGCGAGATGTGTATCTGAACAGGTCGAAGAGGATAGCTGCCTTGGCTAGGAGCTGTGTGGTTTGAACGGGAGGTTGCTGGCCGAGATCGACTTTTACGGGCGCGGGAGAGACGGATTATAATCATGTAGAAGGCAATTGGCATAATTGGCATGAGCTAGGTAGAATAGGCGTACAGTTTGAGTTGCGGGGGTGATATAGTAAATGTGAAGTACTCACGATGTCCAAGACGATGTATTGGGAATTCGACTTTGTGACGAACGTTATGAGAGCTGCGACAAGGGTTACGGAGTAGAGGACTCCAGAGTCTATGACGACTCGGAAGACGGGCATTAGAGGGTTTCCTCGGGTATCTACACGATACTGTGCTGTATCTTGATTTATACGCCATATCCGGTATGCCAGCAATGCTGTATTTCGAGAAGGAAGGAAGGAAGCAGAGATGGAGGATTGAGCGACGAGTTGGAGGATGGGGTACATGACAAATGCGACGGACCTGTACTTATCAAATTTGTCGCCAACGATGACCCGAAGAATGAATTTATCCATTTTGCGAATACAAAAATCTCCGCGCCGCCGGAACGTGAGGCTACGGCGAGGGAATTGAGGGCACCCGTGCCAGTAGCTAGGAAAATGGAATCCTCAATGGGTGCGAGGAATACGAGAAAGCAGAGAAGGCTCTCACCGAAGACACTACACCACAGAATTACAGGGAGCATTATAATTTTATATGTCCTCCAAACTGAATAGCATCGGTATATCTGCAACGTCGCGGATGTATTAGAAACCATTCCGTGTCCGTGGAACAGTACAGTGAGAGAAAAATGACGAACCACAACACCGTCTGCGACTAGAGTCTGTGCGACGTAAATCGAACTCCTTATAAGGAAGAACTGCTGAGTTGCATCTCCGAAGAATGCTGCGGGTCCTCCAGGGAATGTGTCTCGATCGTTCACGAAGCCGTCGTTCATACGGACGATGTCGATGATTGCATGCTACATAGGTCGGGAGAGATTTCGGTGGTGATGGCAATGAAAGGAAGGTGGAAGTGGGAGAAAGTGCGGGCTTAGCTTAGAATGAATGGATGAAGGATGTGCAGAGCTTACCGACGTGCTTAGGAGGAAGAACACGGATGTTATGGCTATCATCTTCCGATTCACAACCGACGACTCATAACACAGCACCAGCATCGTGTTTCCAAACATGAGGACCGACATCCCTGCCAGAGGGGGAAGCCAGCCAGAAAGTATGTAAGTCGTGCGTGTCAATACATAGCGAGTATGTAAACTTGAAGACGTACCGTATAGGCCCCATTCGAACGCCAGTGAAATTATCGCGGCAGTATCGGCTGCGACGTCCTTTGCCATGTCAAGGTCGGTTGTGGGCGCAACAAGACGTGTTATGACCACGCCAGGACCACGCTCACCTTATTATAGTGATTTCTTCAATTCACGAGAAAAAAGCTTATGCTGAAAGAAGCCTCGAGCCATATCAACTGTATCAGATGTCCTATTGTGAAAATCATACGGTGCACCACGGGAGACATGGGCTGTGGTTAATGATGACTTGGCTATATGATGGAGTATAATTTATAAATACAAACCTTACGTGGCTAGATGCCGGAACAAGCCGAAAGGATCACGTAAGCGGTAAGATGCCATCAGCAAATGCACGCAAGCAATTGGGAGTCCGGTATCGCCGCCCACAGTGCTTCAAGCTGTGCCCAAGTAGATAAACAGTCGGCGGTCAGCTTACTGATAAAGTCGTCCTCGGTAGTCAAAGACTCAACCTTCGGGAAGTATATCTTGTAAAGATATTGAAGGATACATCTTGGTTACATCCAAGTTATGTACACAGTATGTACATCATGCGACATGAGCCATCATCATTGGACAAAGGAGCTAGCGATGTATATTGCTGTCAAACTTCGCTCTTTGAGTGGTCCTGTATTTAAATGTCAAGACAGTGTGTTGGATTTAGGCTTTTAGCACCAGTGGGAGAAGGACGATATCCAGTTAAGCAGGGAACCCGAAGCAGGGGTCCCCGGAGTACACTCGATGTGTATATCTAAACTAATTAAACTAAATAGGGGGGTAGTAGTAGTAGTAGTAGTAGAATACACGGCTCCGCAACACGCGTCGAACCTGGTAGTGATCGATGTACAGGGGAGGTGCTTGACATCGGGCTGTGGCACCTACAAGTGCCAAGTTTACTCATCCGGGCAATCCTGAATACCAACACAGTGGACTCACTTTCAGGCTCGAACGATATGTCGCTGCTATCCGCTTTCCAACCGCTTGCTATGAGCCGAAAGTCTATAAGCTTGTAAAAAGAGCGCGCACACATACGCGCGAGACTTGCTTACAGTGCTCCTAATTCAATAACTAGCCGATTCTATATCTTGAGTAATTCATCCTGCCTCGCCCCTTGGCAGATCAGACTTCGGACCGTGATAAGTAAAGTAAAAGACAGCCTGAGGAGCGCAACTTACCTTTTGTGTAGTTTGGCCAGCAGGTTGATCAAACGTCTCCCGCTATCATGTGCCCTAGTATGCGTTTTTGGATGTAATGTGAAAAGAAACCTGGAAAGAAAGAGCACATCGATTGGTTGTACATAGAATCGTCTGCAGGCAGAAGTGTCGGCTGCCGGCCGGAGAGACACGTGCAGGATGGCCGTAATCAGCACCGGAACGTGCCCCCAGACACTTCTTTCTTCCATTCATTGTGGACGGATCTGCGTAAGTTCATTTCTATTATGCGGATTCAGAATAGGAATAGCATGGAATCGCCCATTATTCAAGTCGTCATAAGTTGAGCCTATAAAACGGCCGTTCATTTCTCAAGTTTCTTCTATGTCGTCCCCGTTCACCATGTCGATGGAAGTGCTCAAAGGAATGAGTCCCGTAGATCAAGGAGCAGCTGCTCTCGCTTGCCTGCTTGGTGTGCTCACCGTCAGACGCTTATTCCTGCGCAAATCACTTCCGCTTCCACCTGGACCGCCATCGCTACCAGTAATCGGCCATCTTCATGCTATTCCCCTGCACTACCCCGAGATTGCTTTTTACAACTTCTCGAAGACCTATGGCATGTGGCTTTGGGTACTTTACCATGCGACGTGGTTCTCTAATCGTTTGTTTGATCTAGGCGATATTCTATTCATGCATGTCCCTGGACGTAATATGGTCATCTTGAATAGCGTAGCTCACGCTGCCGAGTTGTTGGAGAAGAGGGGCCTCAATTATAGCGATAGGCCACGATTCACGATGCTAGTAGAAATGTATGTCTTGCTATGCAGTGACCATGTGTCTTTGGGTGCTCATCTAGGTTTCCAGGATGGGTTGGGATCCGACTTTGACCCTAATGCCTTACAGCAAACGTTCCCAGAAACATCGCCGAATGTTACAGCAACACTTTGCGTCCGGGACGCTAATCAACTTTCAGCCTTATCAGATGATGCAGGCCGTACGTCTTGCGAAGAATATCATCGATGACCCGGCTCAATACGAACATTATGTTAAACGGTACGTCTTCAACAATACTTCCAGGCTGAGGTCTTCACTGAATGCTTTGCAATGGCAAATGTAGATATGTAGTTACTTTGATCATGAAGATTGCATTTGGACACGAAGTGACTGACGACGATGATGAATATATCAAGATGGCGAAGGATGTCACGTATACCCTGGACAATTCTGGAGCACCAGGGGCTACACCACCTGATCTTATGCCTATCCGTAAGTTCTCCTTGTAAAATCCGCATCATTCTGGCATTCATGATATATGAACAGTGAAGCATGTTCCTCACTGGCTTCCGTTTGCTAGTTTTGCTCAATTTGCTTTCAATTGGAGAAAGGCTGTACGGAGGATCCACGATCTACCGTATGATGTGGTGAAGAACCAACAGGTCAGTATTGTTTGCCAGGAAACAGGAAAATGACTGAGGGTAGGTATTTGTTATTTTAGGCCGAGGGAACCGCAGTACCGTCCTTCTTGACACATGCACTTGATCATTCTTCGGAAGATTCGTTGGAGTCTGCTGACCACGTTGAAGATATCAAAGGTGTTGCCGCTAACATCTTCTGCGCCGGAAATGACACGGCAAGCTTCGATACTTATTCGCCAATTTTTTTGAGATTTGAATGACTTTAAACTATCAGACATTCGGCTCTATCCTCGTCTTCCTTCTCGCGATCACCAATAATCCCCAGGTTCAGGAGAAGGCAAGAAAGGAGATAGAAGAGGTCGTTGGAAAGGACAGACTTCCGACTTTTGATGATCGGAGTAGTCTTCCTTTTGTCGAATGTGTTGTGCAAGAAACGTTAAGGTTCGTGGTTCCATTGCTGAGTATGACGCAGGAAAAGGCTAATTCTGAACAGATGGCATCCTGTTCTTCCTCTGGTACTTACTCCTCTTCCTCTCGTTATGGAGTACATCAATGTAAATATGAATCACCTGTGTTTCTCAGGGCATCCCGCACCGCTCAGTCGAAGACGACGTATACGCAGGCTATCATATTCCATCAGGAACAGTTGTTATTGCAAATTCATAGTAAGTTTTTCCCTAATCGATAGCCTATTTTCTCTTAGTTATGCCTCTGACTTTTTACTTCCCTTGGATTTGATGAAGCGCGATGGCTATGGATGATAACATCTATTACAACCCCAAATCTTTCATTCCAGAACGCTTCCTTCCAAAGCCTGCAGGACAGGGAGAGTCGTATTTTGATGCATCTTGGGGATTCGGGAGAAGGTATGTCGTCTCTGGTTGCCTATCAAGATGAAGGGATACGAGTAAGATCACGGATTTGTTTTCTGTTTTTGTTTCGCTTTTTTAGAGTTTGTCCGGGAAGGCCTTTGGTGGGTATTTTGAAGAAGTGTTCTTTGAGCATTCCATTTGCTGATGATAAGCGTCAATCCGATACGTAGGCCGACGCGTCTCTTTGGATCGCAGTAGCGACTATACTTGCAACTCTTGATATTCGCCCCGGCGATAAATTTGATTCCGAGCCTGCGACGTTTGTACCAGGTGGAATCATCAGGTTTGTGTTCACATGACAACTCTCGTACGCACCCGACAAAGGCACTAACAAAGACACAGTTATCCTGAAGGCATCGACTGTAAAGTCAAGCCAAGGAATGAGAACGCCGAACAATTGATACGTGAGGCGATAGAACACCACAAGTAGAACAGTTTCAATTCATGTCCCATTTTGATTATCAAGAGGAACTTGTAAACACTGTACAGTGTAGAATTACACGTTATACCTTCGTTGTATGTCTGAGTCGCAACCAATCACGACGACACGAATGCAATTCAAACGCCCGGTTCCTAATTCAGATTTGGGGTTTTGATAACTACGATGATTCTTCCCTCTGCATACATCATCAACAGTGAGCTCGGGAAGGATTGCGAGTGATCGTACAGGCCCCTGGCAGGAGGGTCAGAGTAGGGGTGGTATGTATATCCACAGTACATACAGTGCACTGGCACTGATTTGGAGCGTATGGAGTCCACCAAAGCTAGAAGCTCCTCGCGCCTCACCTTGTGTCATTTACCGAACCATAGAAAAGTCTTGCGGAAGATCAGAAAAACTCGCACGTTCAGGTCCGCAGTTTCTCGCACCACGATACATACAGTCTACCTCAGTCCATATGGAGTTGGAAATTTAGACTTTTGTGCGAGAGGCATAATTAAAATAGTCATTAGGGAAGGCTGGACTACCAATGCCGATATGTATGTACCAGTATGACCCCTCCCTATGTATACCCCAGATGTGAAGTTCATTCATCAGACGGGTCGACAAAGCCGCATTGCTCACAAAATCAACCATTGAATTCGACGTCTTTACAACACATGGGGAGATATATACATACATACATCGGCGGATTGACCTCTCCATCGCATCCGCCATCAATCAACTGAATCAGTTTAGCCGGTTGCAACGGCAAGAACATAACGGAAACAGTATCCCCGTTCAAATAAGTTATCGTTTACTGCATGAAGATGTTACCGCGTTTTCGAACTTCCAAAGTATTCTTTTGCCATTTCGATAATTCGATCAGATGAGGAACCCAGCTTGCTTCCAGGCCTTCAGCCAATGATGGACATCACTAGGGCCAAGCGACAGCTTCTTGAGGGCCCGCAGAGATGAAGAACTTTCGCAGGCGTGGTCGACAGACGAGGGAGGGAAGCCCATAACCTCGGCGACGCCTGCAGGCGGGCCATCAAACAGGTGCTCTTGGAAGAAGTCTAGGAGATGGAGGGCTGGGACTCGTGTGGCGGAAACTTGACCAGATATGGAGAG
>RCHF01004294.1:0-30533 GCA_003987895.1 Neonothopanus nambi | reverse complement strand
GTTTAAGTCCTGCTTCAACTGGGAAGGATCTGACGGCTCATCAGAGTCTCTTTGAGTCTGGCGGTAGTGTGAGCATAAAGGTAATGAGTGAACGAAACGGCTCCACTTACCATCACTGCATTCTTGGAAGGCATGACAACATTGTCTTCAACATCTACATCTTGCATAACCTCAGCAGTGGAAGGCGCAGTTTTATCTTGAGCAGTCTCAGTGTGGGCTCTGGTCAAGGTTTTTCAGGCTGGCTATGTGTAAGGTGTGTTGGAGGCCTGGCAGTTGGGAGTGGTCTTTTTGGTAGGAGTAGACGGCAGGATCTGAAGGCATAGGAGTCAGTGAGCAGCAGGAAAGGTTGGGGAGGGAAGCAGAGGTAGATACCGATAGAAATACGAAGTAGTTGACAAGGGAGTGGCTAGTGTGGTAGCGTCACGTCATGTCGAGATGAGAGATTGAGAATGAGATGGGAAAAACGTGATTCAGAGGGGTTCTGGTTATATCTCTTTCAAGAATGAGTGGCTCAAAGGTGGGTGCTGAGAAGAGCCCTTTGTACATGAAGCCTTGAAGCTGGAAGTACGAGACAAAGAGAATGCATGCAGCAGAATGAATAATGAATAGGGTTTGGCAGTCCAATTGGCAGAGACTCCAAGGCATGATACTAGTGATTGTCAGGAGAAGTGCTTCAAATAGCCATATGTAGAGGATGTCAATGAATAATTGAGTAAGAATTTGAAGGTGCGCAAGTGGCATGTCAAAACACCACTGAGAAGATCATTGAGGGTCTGAAGAACATCATCTCAGAGTTGGCTGAGGGATTTCTAGGAGATTGCTGAGGGATTGCTGAGGGATTGCTGAGGGATCCCTCAGCAATCACCAACTTTTGTGGATGAAAAAAGACAAGTTTGAAAACTGGCAAACAAGTACAATCCTGGCTTCTTTGGTAGCCAATAAAGTAACCATTTGTCACATGTCAAACCAGCTGTGAAAGGTGAAGAATTTTGTTCCATTTGTTCAATGTAAATGAGTGAGTTTCACCATAGAGAAATAGAAAAATATATGACTGATACTATTACTCATTGGGTTTACCTTTTCCATAGGACAATAGCTCAATATTACTGAGGAATACTATCAAATTTCCCCCACATGAAATACTATTATTTTCAAAGATTAAATGGATTGCAAAATAATATATTTTTCATTGCATTTGGCAATACATTTTTCATAGCCTATAATTTGCTCCCCCTGAAGTGGTAAGTGTCAGTACCAGGGTCTGAACAATTCACAGGTGGAACAAATGTTCTGTTCCTGGACGCTGTAGGGAATGTACTGTGAACCTCAGGTGGTATCACTGGTGGTAAGGATTGGTGATACTCCCTATGCTGAGTTCTCGGTAGTGAAAGATCTGGAGTACAAGGATCGATACCAGGTGGTAGATTCTGAGCCAAAGTGGATTGTGTAGATGATGGTTGCATGACCATAATGGATGGTATAGGCATAGGAGGTTTCATTTCATGGCAAACACAAGGTGGTGGACTTGCAACTTTGACCTGAGGGGGAGTTCTCACCTCTGGATATTGCGATTGTGAAGATAGTACCTTCAAATCTTGCTCCTGCTTTACTTTAGATGAGCTGGCAGCAGCTGAAGGGTTTTTGGGTGGTTTGTTCCTCACACTCATGTATTCATTTGGTATCTTGACGAGGAATGAAGAGTGATGGGTTTCGGTGTGCATTGCAAACTCATGAATAGTATCCTCATTTATGACCCCAATCTCTTTGCGAAGATATCATGCTACATCATTGTATGATTTGGGTTCTATGAGGATCTTATGGTATCTGGGATTCACACCTGGGATAAGCTGTATCATCGCTCAACCTGAAACAGTATGAATCATTTGGTTCATGAGAGTGCTGGAAGTGGGCAGCTGTGGAGACCTTTGGTTTGCTTCAATGGATGCCTTCACACAAGAATGCATGATTGATTGTGAAGGTGGCATGTGATTGTAGCATTCAGCATTCCACAGCCATGTCACTCTCCAGACCTGGTTGAACTGCTCAGTACCAGGTTCTATTCATCATTCTTCACGAATGAAACCTCTTGCGAATACCATGTACACATTGCATTCGAGAGGTGAAAGACATTCCCATGGAGGTGGTCTATCTGTTCCTTGATACCACTTGCCCATTAGGCTTTGCATCCTGGTTTTAATCAGTCCAATATTAGGAGACTCATAAGGCCAGCTCTCCCATGCAAAGTATGTTAAGCAAAGCTCATTGCAAATGCATTGGTCTAAGTCACTATCACTGAAGTATTCCTGATGAGTTGGCAATGGATCTTGAATTTCAGGAGGTACCCCATCATGAACTCTCATCATAGGATCGTCATTCAGGAAGATAGGAAATAATCCTACTGGGACTTCATCATGAGGATATACACCAAGTTGAGCTAGTAGTGCAGGGCAACTGTAGAGTTCTCCCAACACTGATAGAAAGAAAAGATAGTTATGCTTGTCGCTGATCCATAACTGTCCAAGGGGAGATAGCTCTTCCCAGATGTAGTTCACAGTATCTGTGAGCACTCTTATCCACAGTATCTGCGAGTGCTCTTATCCACAGTATCTGCGAGTGCTCTTATCCACAGTATCCAGTCATGGCAACCAAGTATGTCTGCCCATCCTAGATTCCACAGAACTCATTGAGCAGCTCTACCAGCAATTACAAGATCAATGTTGCCATTGATGATAGCACTTTGCAATGTCGCAACCTCTTCATTGACTAGAGCAGTTGGATGAGTGATTTGTGAATTGGTAACAAATTGCAATGGTTGTGTACTAGAACCACTAATTGATGCTAGCATAGCTGCTGCATCTTGCACTCGCTGTGTGATTTTGGGGATATTGTCAAACTCCAGTGAAGGGGTATGGTTTGATGGCCCTGAAGGAATGTTTTGGGATTGCGAATCCACAGGATCAGATCATTCCTTTCCCTTGCGAACATGTGGAGACAGACTAGTCCCTTTTACAGTACTATCTGATGATTGCAAATGTGTATCACTACTGGGTGCTGATGCACGAGGTGGTGCTTCACAACCAGTAGAAGTACCAGGGATAAAGAATTGTTCTGAAGGATTATTCAACGGAGCTGAGTGGACCTGAGGTTGTGAATGATGTGAAATGTCATCACCAGTGTTACTGGGAGGCAGTTCTACATTACTCAGGTCCACAGGGGGATTAGTTGATGGGGGCAGGTTTGGTTCGACAGATTCTTCAGCATCTTGCCAGAAGCCCTTGTCGACATAGAGATTGGCTTGCGAAGGGGAACAAGGCCTTGCAGGGTTTTCTTGTTGATCCTGTGCAGCTAGTTCCTTGTAGTATTGCCTTTGCAACGTGGGAGTCATATGTCATTGGAAGTAGTATTGCGAATCGTAGAACAAGGTGTTTCACAAACTGGGTCTGTGACTGCGAAGTCCTCTGTGATGAGGTCTAGGACTCGGGTTTGGGTGATTCCCTAGTCATTGACCAGGACCTGTGAAGGGAACCTGCAAATTTTGACGATTTAGAGGAGATGACATTGAGGGTGTGCTTTCGCGACATGAACCTGTTGACATCAACTTGTGTTGTGAATGTGGTGGTGATTGAGATTGGGACTTGGCATGAGTCAGTTCTACAGAAGTTGCCGACATTCCACCCATCGTTGTTAATACTGGGGGTGGTAGGTTGGCTAAATACTGTTACGACCTTGATGTTTCTGTCTGAGAACAGTAGTTAACTGTAGCAATAGAAGTGATAAACAGATACTTTGCAATAGATAATGTGTCGAGACTGAGCCGCTGAGCAGTATTTTGACAATGACAAGCAATAGATGTATAAACATGTTGTGATTTGATAGCGAACAGATAGCATTCGATTACAAATTTGGAATGTAATGAAGAATTTGTTCTTGTAGGGGTGGAATCTGCTAGATTTTGGTACCATTAAGATGGCCTCCACTTTGATCAGATTTTTCTTCCATTGTGCTTACTAATCTTTACTGTTTTCTGTCTTGTGTCTTGCCTCAGCTTGCCTCCTGCTTTGGTTGTTAAATCATCATTTATCTGTCTCATCTCCATCATGTACGACTGAGTGGCTGACTGGCTGACTGTCTTCTTGGGTGATATATTCAGCACATGAAACATCATCACCGCAGCTCTTAAACAACTCACACATCATAATTCCAACCTCCAGCTCTATGCACTCTCTTGTTGAGGCACTGTCAAAGAACTGTGGTATTGATGTGAATAGGGAGATTGCTTCTAGGGTGTTTACACAGGGGCTGGAAAAGGTCATTACTGCTAGGGTATGTCCATTGTTTCCAGCTTTGGCTTTTGGAAATGAAGTTAGTCAACTGACTGACTGACGATTGAAACAGAATATGCATGATAAAGTCTGTAAGAGGACATTAAGCCTCATCAGCATCACACAATAGACAGCTGAGTTCRAAAATGATAYGATGTTAGTAGGGATTATGGAAGATTGTTATAATAATCTATGAGCTAAAAGTTTAGATAGTTTGCAACAATTGTTTTGTGTAATCTATGATTACATAACTATCTAGAGTCTGACTAAGCTAAAAGTACATCTTCATCTTCCTCCTGTCTTCCTCCCTTCCTCCTTTCCTCTTTTTCACATTCCACATTCGATTCCTGTGTCTAATGTTTAACTCTCTCACAGATTACACCTTCAAAACACCCCAAGAACCTCCACCCCCTGCAACCAATGATRAGATCCGTTGGAAGGAAGAAGAGGAATTACAACGCGTTTTGGAGATGTCTATACAAGATAAAGGAGGGCATGATCAGTGGGCTTCATATGGCCATATCTCAGTGAAGTTTCTGACTACAATAAGTGACATTGAGAATAGAACAGGCCAGCATAGTATGTGAAATTTTGAATGCTGAATGTTAAATTGAATGACAAATGATAATCAGGAACATGCTCTTTCACTTTCTTCAGACGGGAATGACCAATTGCCACTGGCTTGACCTTGTTCAGTTTCAGTATCTGTGTCTGTGTCCGTCTCCAGTGTAACATGAATGAGAATGGTGGGATGTGTCAGGTACCTTCGGGTTAACCTATAACACCACTTTGGGGCTATGTCACTCTCAACCCCTGGCATATACCATGGATGATAGGGGTCCAACGACAGGCCACAAAGTTCATCCTGGTTCCTTACATCCCCAAAACCTATATTCTTGATGGAGTCCAATTCCTTGTCTATCACCACTTTCCTTCCCATTGCCATCATCATCACCCCCTCCTCGTCTCAAGCTCCTACTCCCACACCCCTTCCTTTTCTTCATCCTTTCTGTCTCCATGTCCATCTTCAAAGCTTCATCAACATCTCTTAACCCTCCAGCACACACTCCTCCACCTCCATCCTTCTTCACACCCTCCCTTCTGCTCTCTTCACTCTCTTTCTCCCTATTCTCAGTATCACCCTGCCCATCCTCCACTCCCTCCTTCCTCTCCTCCTTTTCAAACCTCCTCTTCTCTCCCCTCTCCCACTCAATGCCTTCTCCTGCATAAGAAATGTTACAATAGCTCGAATACACCATATACCCATCTGATGCATTGACGTTGGCCCTAGTGTCGTCTTCCCTCCCCATTTATCTCCCTGCATGGCCAGAGGGGGCTTTGTATGTGCTTAGTATGCACTTAGTATGGTGTAAAATGCCTATTTCCTTTACAGTCCTCCCAAGCTTGGACTGACAGATGCTTTCAAATAACTTGCTAAGTGGGCTGGCCATAGCTTGCACTTGCACTTGCTCATGCGTGTGTGCTGCGTTTTGTCTTTCAGCCTTTCAGGAACGTCTGTTGTCACATGCAATCATGATCAATGCAGTTTGCTAATGCTCATGCTCAAAATGTCTTCGACAGGTCTTCGATGCCTAAGCCTTCAAGTCATTCTTCATGTAGCTCTTGCATGACATCAAGTCATCCCCAGCCCTCTTCTCCCTCTAGTACCGCTGTAAATGTTTTTCCCCACCTCTTTATGACTATTGCGTCTTTGGTGGGTGAGCCTGGGGCTTATCTTCAGCATGATAAACTGATGATTTGTTGTGTTGCACTAGGCAAGATGCTAGGGGAGGGAATTGTTGGGTGTAGGGTGCGGATGAAAGGCTGATGAAAGGTGTTTGGCCCAAGGACCAAGGATTTCAAGTAGGACAAATAGGGAGAAGGCAAGGGAGCTAGCACTGCTTTTTGGTCAATTTATGAAAAACATTGAGAGTAGGATGTTCTTCATAACAAACCACTTTCATTCACTCTTCCTCCCACTGTTCATGATCACCATGTCCCCACCTCGTCATTTCTCCATTCCCAGTCACTCCTCCTCCTCCTCCCCCTCTTCCTAGCTCTGATTTCCACCTACAGCAAACCACCCACCACCTTCTCCCATTTCCACTACTCTACCTGGCTCCCATTTCCATGCATGCCATGCCATCTCCTTCAAGTCCCAGTATATCTGACCCCATATCACTATCAGCCAGTGACATGGTGACTGCTCAAGCACTCAATACATAGTTGTAGCCCATTCATCACATAGCATAACTGTCAAGGTTTAAGTCTCTTGGATAAGCTTCAGGCTTCAGCGGCGGCACTATGGTTGGTTGTTAGGGGCTCTTTTGGAGGGTCATGGTGTTGTAGCTGGTGCTGCTGGTGCTCATTGAATCCAGTCCTGGGTCTTTGTTGTTGTTGATAACACTGGCAAAGCGAAGATAGTTGGGGTTATAGGGTTCCAGGCAGGGTCCGATCATGAGCTGTGATATCTACATACATAATTTCTGTATGTCCTTTTTTTCTGCATTTCTGTTATATATGTCCATACTAACTCTAACTGGATTGACTATAGCATAACAAGCCAGATTCAATCATTTTCCATTTTCCTTTGTCTTTGTCAAGAGTCACGGGATTCCCTTAGTCCCAACAGTTACACTGTTCTAGGAATGGAAATGTTTCCATCTCACTCCAGGCCAATTGCACCACAAGGCTATTTCAACTCCACTCTTTGATGGTTGAGGTCACACATAGGATCTGATTGTGGGTGGGTTGCGATACAAGGATAGAAGAAGTGGAGGTCAAAGGGCTTTGTATGTGCTTAGTATGGCGTAAAACACCTATTTCCTTCGTGGTCCTCCCAAGCTTGGACAAACGGCTGCTTTCGAACGAGTTACTAAGTGGGCTGGCCATAGCTTACACTCACTCGTGCATGCTGCATTTTTTCTTTTTTCTTTCAGGAACATCCGTCGTCTGCTTGTGAAACTGATCAACAATCAGCTGCAGGTCACTAATACTCAACATGTCATGCCTAACCTCAAGTCATTCTTCATGTAGCTCTTGCACAACATCAAGTTAGCACCAGTCCTCTTCTCCCTCTAATACCACTGAATATTCTTCTTTGTGCCTTTTTACGACTCTTCAAGTGAGCTGCAATATATCCATACATAATTTCTGTATGTCCTTTTTTTCTTTTGCATTTCTATTCTGTCTGTGCTAACCGGTTTGACTATGTAGCATAACAAGCTAGATTCAATGATCTTCCTGTATTCACAATGAGTAGTGTTGGTACTCTATATAGGTATAAACAGCGAATTCGTCCCTGCCTGCATCTAAAGGTGCAGGCTGACACACCAAGTGAAGCTGTAAGGCATTTAAGCAGTGCGAGTAGTCTCACTTGGTGGATGGATCCCAGAGCTGTCCCAGAGTGATCCCTCTGCCCGCTCTCCCTCTATTGAGGTTGTCCTCATAAGAGGGGCATGCTTCAGGTCTAGTCAAAGAGTCGACCCAGTCAATTCTGCTCTATTCCATGAGAGCTAGGCTCGTGACCAGCTCGTTTCTAGAAACTCAGGCCACATGGCCTATCAGACCGTTGGATCCAAACACGTTTCGTAGAAACGGCTGGTCTGAACGGTTGCGATTTTGGCAGGCGCCGCCTAGTGTGACAGTGGACTTGGAAAATTTGGGCTCGTAACTTTATAAAATTCGTATTTTGGAGGATACTATATTTACATGTTTCAAATAATGCTCTTTCGAATGATATAGGTATGAAAAAAAATTTTTTTTTGAGGTATTTCGGTGACCAACTTCAAGGAGGCAATGAAGTGCGCTTAGTGGTGAGTATTTGATTGGTCTCATGAAGTCCCCTCTACACTACTAGTAGGGCTCAAAAAAATCATATTTTTGTAATATATACCATCGTGTTTAGCTCGACGAGAAACGTCGATTGATATAGGTCTCTCGAAAACTTTTTTTTATATGTTGGAAGTCAAAAACTCACTAAGTCCAAAGTCACAAACCGTGACCCCGCCAATGTGACAACCGTTTGAACCAGTCGTTTCACAAGAGCATCTATGTTTGTTCAGCAAAACAAACTAAATTTGGATGTTTGTCAGACAAATATGCTCACGTGAAATGACTAGTCGCGAGTCTACACGAGAGCATATTTGGATGACAAACATCCATATTTAGTTTGTTTTGCTGAACAAGCATAGATGCTCAAGTGAAACGTGCTCGGATCCAACGGTCTGATAGGCCATGTGACCTGAGTTTCTATAGCTAGAAACGAGCTGGTCACGAGCCTAGCTCAGTTCGTTTTTCGAACTCTGCCGGATTTATCCGGTGGGCAGAGCGTGTTGGCCAGCAAGAGGTCTGGGTACGAGACTAAGTGCGGAGTACGAGTGATGTCCTGGTGTTGAACGTTGATGCTTTGGAGGACAAGATCGTGGAGCCATGGTATGTCCGCTGCCAAGGGCATTGAAGCAAATAACTTACATAGAGATAGTACAGCTTGTCCGCTAAGAACTTCTTGAAATGAACTCGGATATGGAGTGAATGGCCAGATCTGAACTGCTTTTATTTTACACGTTCTTCGTGATGCCACCTGCTAATTGATTAACAATAATCATTCTTCTATGCACAGCCTGCCATATACCAATATAAAAACAGTGGAGGGTCCAAGATAAATAGATTCAACTCCCTCTCGTTCTCCCGCCATGGACTCGGACTCTGAGAGTGATCTTCAAAGCAACAGCAGGTATGTGTGCCCATGTTCAAGTGATTAAAGATGACAAGACTGATGGGTTGTATCATGTTAATAGAAATCAATTGCATCAAACACTTCCAGGTGTAAATTCTATGGCTACATCTCAACCCAGGTAAAGCTAGATGAACGGTCTGACAAAATAGTAAAATCACAATAAGAACTTGCAGAGTTGGGGCACTCATTGGCTGCTCAAATTTTACACTCATAAACAGTAATTTGATTGTTGTTGGAAGGGATTATCACATAGTAAATGGTAGGTGACCTGCCACTATTATATGAGAATTGAAAGGGTTCATGCTGATCCAATATCATACAATCCAACATCATAGAATGGCTAGAAGCACCCAATTCCGAACACAGGAACTTCGGCATTGCAAAAGATAAGGTGTCAGGTACTAGCGGGTCAAGAAGGTCAGTCACAGGCCAATACCCTAGTCTCGTCTCATCTCAGCACTATAATGCGCAGGCTACCTATGATGCCTGAGCAACAAAAGCACCTTGCTCATGTTCTCTCAAGCTCGTTTACTCAGTGGTCTCAGGAATCTTCATCCCCCAATATGATGGGGCTCCCATGCCTGGTATTGGAAAGTCTCCGTATGCTCGAGGTGTGTAACATTGGTTATAAATTGATTGACTATTGTTCACTTACTGAGTTGAATTTTTGCTATGCCTGCTCCAGGGTCTTCATCCATCGTATAAGAACACTACGTTTTATCCCCATATCAACACTCTTCCCTGGAGGTTGGCTCAAGCCATATATCTGTACATCCACACCATCAGGGAGGGGAACTCAAAGTATGAAGTGGCCCAACCAGAAGATTTACGACGGTATGTATTTTGTATCTCAACCTCAGCCTCTCTTTCAGATGCCTCAGTGGGAATCATCTCAATTAAAAATTCACTCTGTTTAGCATTTCTGAGAGCATTAGAAGCTTTATGGATGGGCTTGTTGGTGAAACTGCGAGTCAAGAGAGAGAACAACAGGCGCATAGTCTCACGAATGAGCTTGCAGCTGTGTACGTTCTCAAGGTGTGCCTTAACCATGAATCCTCCACTCATCTTGTGTCCTGACTTTCTCCGGAGCAGAAAATGCATGTTCAAGATGCTGATGTGTACGCTTTCAAGGTGAGCCTAAGCCACGAATCCTCCACTCATCTTGTACCCTGACTTTCTCCGGAGTAGAAAATGTACGTTCACGATGCTGTACTGCAGCTACTCGTGCTACAGCCTGACTCTGTCAGACCTGAGGAAATACATCTCGTCCAACATGATGCTTCCTCGGTGACTCTTGCGAAAACACCCAAGCAGGTGCAGCAACGAGTGCATGCAGAGGGTCCAAGCAAACCACGCCCATCGGTCACCCGAAAGCAGAGGAAATCTCCCCAGGCCCCCCCATCACAGAAACCCCCTCAACCCCGACGCAATCCTTGCGGCGTTATTGCTGATTTCGGGTCTGTGTGTCCACAGCAGCTATCTCCACACTATCTACGAGACGAACTCAACAAGGAACTGCCCTCTATGGTACAAGTCGCTGGCTTCGAGTACACTCGTGGCGGGCGGCTCAGGATCATCTTATGTCCACCTGAAATGAGCTCTGCTCTCTCTGAGGGATCAGTGCTGGCTGAGACTTTGAGCAAGTGCCTGTGCAGTCTACATTCTCTCCCTACCTGTTGGAATTACTTCGATGTATATCGTGGAATTACACTCAGTCAGCATTTGAATATGCTCACTCAGCTATCTTGCATGTACCATGAGGAACATGGTCAGCAGTACTAGGAACTAGACGTAGAATACTGTACTTATTAGTTAGTATTAGCTCTACTACTATAAGAGCACCATATGCTCTTTTCGCATACTTGACAGTTACATATGCTTGCCTCGTGTAGTCTTACTCAGTACTTACTTGGCATTATATACTTAGCTATGCCCTATGCCCTATGGTAGATAAGCAGCATGTATAAAAGTACCTCGTAGTCCTTGCTAGAAGGACAAGCTGAATACTCATTCATCTTTACTCATTTACAACTTACAGTCGAGCCCAAGCTCCTACAAGTTATACTCGGTAGGTATTTAATCGACCGCTCTAAGGCTGAAACCTTGCTGCGCTCTCACTACCAACCATCCAGTTTCTCTTTATGCTGATAAGCCGTGGAGTAGGGTGGTCATTCATGGTATTCCATTGCCTGCAGATAGAGAGGGAGATGACAATGTATTGGCTAATATCGGGATGGACATCGTTAAATTCAACCCCTGGTTCTCGGAGGGCGCCTGGAAGTCCGTAGAGCCCTACGCTCGTCTCATGGTATCAAAAGAAGCTTCTGGCAAGTCTCGTGACTATGTGTCCGTGTGCATACCGCTAAGGGATCCAGACCTGGCACGTTGTATCCTTCGAGACGGGTTGTGTGTCTTTGGAGCTTTGTGCCGAAGCTCCGTCTACAAACCTCGAAAGACCACTGGAAGACCACTGGAAGACCAGGGACTTCATAGTTTCTGTTTGCCACTATCTCTGTTTTCTGTTTCACATCTCCAGGCTTCGGCTGTAATCACCTATTCCATTCACCGTACGCGTCGCCACTACGATACCCTACTATACCTTATTATAATACTCCCATGCCACGCGTCTTGGTACTTGGTCTTATCTACTGGCGGTTAAATAAAAAAAAATTTCTAAAAAAAAGATGCTTCCTCTTCGCGAAGAATGATAGGAAAATTGAAGTTATTTTAGACGTAGATGCTGTTTCTCTGCTCTTCCTTCTTGCATTTGATTCAGTCATATGTACCCATATGTAACAGAGTCTGCGTCTACCCTTTCGTCGATTTTTTCGGGTAACCGAGGGCTCGGGGTAACCGATAACTTGGTAAGGTGTGATGTAGTGCATCGGAGCAGCTAACATCTGTACAGCATATAAGACATGAAAAATGGTATATCAAGTATCCGTACACAAATTCAAAAATCATCCCCATCATCTCCTTCCTCTACCCACTCCACATCTTCCAAAGCTTTCTCTCCTTCATCAAACAACTTGTCAAGCCCTGTCAACTTCTCGAGATACTTTGGGTCATTGAATGCATTCAGCAACATATCAAAACCTTGAGTTTCGTATGCTTTAAGCACCTATAAACCGAAAAGAAATGAAGAGTTGAATATCCACTGTGAAATCTAGCACTTTAGAATACACTGGCACGTACCGTCTCACTGCATCCTGTACACCGATCATACGCAGCACCAACAATATGTAAATTACGGAATTGAGCAAGGTATCCTCGTAGCTGGTGAGGTATTAGCCCGAGTACACTGGTCCCCTCCGCGCCTTCTTCATAGTGATAGTCTGTACTGTTCGCTGGAAGCCGCGGAGCGGGAGCATGTATTCTTTACAGCGCTGTCACCAAGAGCGAACAGGATTAACGAAAGGCGACTCACCCTTGAGGATGTTGTACGACGCTCATCATCAGCTCAACAGCAGTCGACGCTGCCATTGATGCTAATCCAGGTCGTGTAACCGTACACATTTGATCGAGAGTTCGGTCAGTTAAAGACTTTTCCGCAGCGAAAAACGAAAATGAGCTTTTTCTCTTCAAATGCCTAAGATAGAAGATAGCACTCACGTCTGCAGGTGCAACGATATCGTTACAGTAGTAACATCCTAGCTGATGTCGAGGACCATTAAGGTCTTCTTGCTGAGGAACGGTACCTGGTTTTGGTCGTGCACCGTGTCGCATGACAAGAAAAGTATCGAATCCCAGAGCGGCGTTGAGTACAAGCTGATGTACTTAGATATGAAAAGGTCTTGAAAAACACTTAAGAATAGTACGTACTTTGCCTTTAACTCGTCCTATCACTGTCGGCAACCATCTGCTCTCTCTCGAATCCATCAACAAGTACACCACATCGTGCTCCTCAATGAGCTGCTCAAGTTTTGCGACGTCCTTCTTCGTCTGCGCTAAAATAGTAGGTGAGGCGGGAATGGGATGACCAGGCATTGGAATTGATAATGTATGCCCTGTCGCGTTCTATAAATACATTTAGGTCTAGAGAAAGGAGGGTTATGGGAAAATGTCAACGTACAATTCCAGGCCAAACCTCTCTTAATCTCTCTGCTGCACATTCGGCTTTCGGCTTACCACCATTCAGGCAGTCAGAGAACTGAAAGAGTGGCTGTCGGACGGGATTGGAGAATGATACGCGGGAGGAATCCACCAATGTGACTGTGCGCACTCCCCAGCCCTTGTATTCCGTTTTAGCTGAGTAGTCACTATTAAGAATACGAAACGTACCATTAAACACCGGGCCACATAACATCCCAGTGTTCCGGCACCAAGAAGCAGACATTTAGTGGCAGCAATCTTGTCAAGGTCGAGTGATGGTAATATACGCCATCGCATGAGCTTGAGGTTAAGATCAACGGCCTGATTTGCTAGCCTGTGTGTCATTAGATCAACAGATGATTAAAACTCGACGGTGGTAAACGAACCTAACAGGATCCATCATAGGGGCAAGATCGGCAACTCGAGGCCCAAGCTTTCCCTGTACATTCTTCTCCCATCCAACAGCATTCGGTCTGGCTTTGGTGTCAGGAACATCGACAGGAACACTCCCGTCACCGACGGTGATCACCCCGACACGACTCTTCCATCCCTCCTCACCGTGAGTGGCTTCGGCATCTCTCCAACATAACACCTTCAACGTCTTCGTGGTATCAGGGTATAAGGCACGCAAATAAGCCAACAGATTTCTCAGGGGCCAGCCAGGATTCTGGGGTTGCGCAGAAGGATCAATAAATCCGATAGTCGTCGTCTCTAGTGTATCCTTTGTTGGGTCGTACTCTTCCACAGGCGCGACAGTAATTCCGTTAGGTGACGATCGGACAAGAAAATAAGGCAGAGGTTTATCAGATTTCTTCAGTTGGTCGTAGATAGATAACAGCTGGTCCTCGGTGAACCCGCTTTCAGGTGCAGAAGCTCCAATCCATCCCGGTGAGGCATCGATATGCCATGCTGGTGTGCTGACAAAGGCAGGAAAAGCAAACCAGTAGTAGTACTTGTATTTCTTCAAATCGGCGTAAGTGATGAGTAAGAAGGAGTTCAATAACGATGTAGATCGTGTCGTTTGGATGGAAGACCAAATCTGATAAATAATGAAAGACTTTGGTGAACGAGTCCAGAAAGATACGATGAGGCTTACCTTGTCTGCAGCCTGATTAAAGATTCGAGTCTTATCTGCGGCTTTGAAGTCCTCTATCGTATTGTAATTCTTGACGATACCTTTTGCGGGTACAGAGCCCATAGGTACGCTAAGATGTTATCGGTAAGTAAGCACTGGACAGGGGCGTAGCAATACTGTACGTGGTATGTGCTTGAGCAAAGCTTTCCTCTTCTACAGCGAAACTGCCATCGACACCAACAAACGTTCCGGCCTCTCGATCTTTGATTAATCTCCCAACTGCATAGGAAGCGGTAATATCGACCTCGGCATCGCTAAGCTTGAGAACATCCAACTTGAGCTCAGTGAGTTTGTGCCAAAAAGATGGATGTGTTAAAGACGGCAAAGGGCTAAATTGAACTATAGAAGGAGACATGGTGGTATGGAAACAAGTTTGGATTCGACAAATGCCTCCGAGGCGCGCCTTCGCAGTACGCGTTTCGGTGTCGTGACTCAGCGGCTGACCTGCCTTGTTTCAGTCCATGTCGTCCTTCTGCCGGGGACTCCATTCTTTGCGTCCTCTTGCACGACCTCATCGTCTTGTCGTACCTCGTAGGGTGCTTCAAGCACAGAGAAGACATCTCGCAACCTCGGAGTCACCAAAACCGTCACCAGAGCCTGCAAGACCTCAGCGGAATGTCGTTGGCGTCAGTATTGTCGTTTCTGTATGGGATGCAAGCTCAAGGCGTAGGATTATGTACTCTAGGTGTTTACCCCAACATCTGCCGGACTATTCATCGCCGTTGGCCTAGGCTTGTTCTTTTACTTTCAAAACGAAAAGCAAAAACTGCTTGAGGAGCGAGGTGCGTATTCTGCATGTTTCAAAGCCATTCAGCTCAACTCATTCTATCTTTGAAACAGAAAAGGAGCGTATGTCCAAGTCTTATGGTCGTCCACAACTTGGTGGTCCTTTCTCACTGACCAACTGCACCGCTCCTGGGTCGTCTAACGTACAAGGTGAACCACCCAAATTCACGGACAAGGATCTTCTAGGAAAATGGTCTCTCGTATATTTTGGCTTCACCAATTGCCCAGATATTTGTCCCGCAGAGTTAGACAAAGTGACAGCGGTAGTGGACGATGTCTGTGAGTGATAGCGTATCAGAATTTTTTTGCTGCTAACAAAGCTATTCATGCAAAGCGAAATCACTGCCAAGTCTTTCTTTACAACCCGTCTTCATTTCCGTTGACCCTGCGCGCGACACACCCTCCACCATCCGTACTTATCTAGCTGATTTCCACCCTTCTTACGTCGGACTCGTTGGGTCTTATGCAGAAACTAAAGCCGTATGCAAATCCTATCGCGTATACTTCTCAACCCCTCCAGATGCAGATCCTCACGGAGACTACTTGGTAGACCATTCCATCTTCGTTTACCTCATGGATCCGGAGGGTAAGTTCGTGGAAGCATTTGGACAGGTGGTACAAAAGGATGAAATGGTTGAAAAAATCAAGCATTTCGTTCAAGAATGGAGTAAATAGGTTACACCAAAATGTTTTCAAAGTACATAATAAAAGCTCACTACTCATGAAAGGACTGAGAAATTTGAATCTAATCTAATCTAACTTGCTTATGTAACCAACCTACAAGGCTGACGCGTCGGAAACGCGACTTGAACTACCTACTCCCCTTTCTCCTACCTCTTGTCAGGATAGTCAAGATGCCTCTCGAAGCTACCATGATGATAATTGACAACTCGGAATACATGCGAAACGGAGACTATCAACCGAACCGATTCGATGCGCAGGCCGACGCCGTGAACGTCGTCTTCCAGACCAAGATTGACTCTAATCCAGAGAACACAGTAGGTATCATGTCGATGGCAGGAAAAGGGTGAGTAACTTGTAACAGGTTTATTGCTCTTAGTTACGATCCAGACATCACCTTACAGTCCAGAAGTCCTCGTAACGCATTCCAAGGACCTCGGTCAAATCCTACAAGCCGTCCATAAAACCTCTTCCAAGATTGGCGGTGCCATAGACATACCAACCGCTATAGCCGTCGCTCAGCTCGCTCTGAAACATAGAGAAAACAAAAACCTGCGTCAGCGTATCATAGTGTTTGTCGGCTCGCCATTGGATGGTGCTGCAGCAGACGAGAAGGGAATGGTTAAACTAGCTAAGAAGTTGAAGAAGAATAATGTTGCTGTGGACGTGGTTTGCTTTGGAGATGGAATTGAAGAACCTTTGCCGGGAGAAGGAGACAAGACGGTATTGAAGTCGTTTGTGGAGAGTGCAGGGAGTGGAGAGAATTCGTACGCCTACTTTACCTCGATACTCTACTCATGTCCTGAATCATTGCAGACATCTCGTGGTAGTCCCACCAGGAACACGTCTTATATCAGACGCTCTCATATCCTCTCCAATTCTATCGGACGACCGCAGCGCTAGTATCCCTGCTGAACTTGGCGGTACAGGTGGCGACGGTCCAAGTGGTGCTTCCGGTAGTGCAAACAACTTCGAGTTTGGTGTTGATCCAAGCTTAGATCCTGAACTGGCTATGGTGCGCTAATTTTTCCATTACTTGCTTACGAGGAAATAATAACATTTAACTATGCAACAGGCTCTAAGGTTATCGATGCAGGAAGCTCAGGCGCGAGAAGCAGCCGCAGCGTCTTCAACGGAGTCTTCTGCCCCTGCTACCACCGAGGCTTCAGCGACGGCATCTTCGTCAACGCCAGCAGATCCCACAGATGACGAGGAAGAAGCTCTGTTAGCACAAGCTATTGCTATGTCTACAGGAGACCAGGACGTTGACATGGAAGGAGGTGCGGAAACTCCGAAACCTTCAGCGATGGACGAAGACGAGGAGGACGAGGAAGCTGCTATTGCACGGGCGATTGAGATGAGTATGCAGCAGGAGGAGCAGGATAAGAACAAAAAGTAATATTCGGATGTTTCTGTACATACTTGGGTTTCAATGCCATATTTTCCTTATCCACTTAGACACTCAGATTAATCCCCTCGTAGGAGTCGTATTTCATTAAATTGCTGCGGTGAATGTACGTATACAGCCGTACTTTTTGAGTCTATCTATACTATACACTGGTATAACAAGTTAGCTATGATACAGTTAGATACGGTTCAACGATTAATGTGCAGTTGAAAGAAGATGCATGTGCGAGGAAATGGATAGTAATGAAGCGATGGGGATAGCAATGAACATTCGAGGCGATCATGGTAGTATCTGTGAGTGATCTACCATTATACCGCTGATTCTGTTAAAGACAGCTTCCGGATATTGTCTAGAAAGAGAAATGTCAAAATCATCACCATCTAGTCAGTTACATGAAATAACATACCTAGATTTTAATCGTTCCAAGAGGGCCACTGCCCGATCGCGGTGTCCAGCACCAAGCTCCGCTCGTACCATGGCTTCCCATGTCGAGGGCTGAAGAAAAACAAGTCATACGTCAGATCAAGCGAATAGGTTGATGGATGAAAACTTACCTCTCGGTAAACAGGTGCCATAGGATCGACTACCGGTGACTTGGAAGGCTCATGGGGCGCATGATTATGCAAAGCCGCAATACCCTCCGGAGGATCCACCAAACTCTCAAATAGCTCCCTAGCTTTCTCGACATCACCAACAGCTGCGTAACCTTTGATGAGCAGGTTAACGATGTAGGCCGTCATATGCACCCCAGCAGCACTCATTTGGGAGATGTACTCAGGGACGAGATCCATCCTACGATGAGCAACGAAGACGTTTGTCAATGCTTCGAAGACCAGTGCGTCCATCTTGGGTCGACGAGGGTGAGTGGCGATGGAGTCATAAACGGCAAGTGCCTTATCGAGGTCCTTCGCGACGCAGCCGTATGCGTTGATCAGAGTAGCGAAATGGGTGCCCTGGACCTCAAGACGGCGGTTCGCGCACAGGTGCTGGAAAACCTCCTCCACCTGCTGGATGTCGATGGGTTCGATGACATACGCTTCCATGAGCAACTAGGGGAAAAATAATAAGTCAGTATGATACGGAAACGAAAGGAAACACTACACACCTTGTAGGTGTACTCGGTAGGAGTAACACCTGCCTTGAGGATCTCGTTATAGAAGAAGAGTGCCCGCTCACGATTCGGCTTCGTAGTAGTATACAGCTGCATCATCGTGTTGAATGGCGGGATTCTCGGCTTGAAATTGCCAGCTTGCGTCATCTCCGTGAAAAGCACCTCCGCAGAAGCGACATCTCCCACTCGTGCGCAAGCACCAATAACAGCACCATAAGTGATCGAAGAAGGCAGAATACCCGACTCTTTCATCCGTATGAATAGCTCGAGCGCAGCATCTGCTTTGCGCGCTTTCGCCAATTTCGAAATAATGTTGTTGTAGAGGTACTGGTTAGGAATGACCCCGCGCGCTTGAGACTCTTGGTAAAGCGCCATGGCGTTGCTCGTGTCATCCGTAGTATCCTTTACGTGCAAAATCAATCCACCGTACGCATCAGCGGACGGCGCACCACCGTGCTCAAGAATCCGCAACCGATGCACATGAGCCGCATCAATCTCTGCAGCCTGAGCGAAAGCAATGATCATGCCATCCTCGATAATGAACCATGAATCCGATTGCAGCTTCTTGTTATTCTCCATCGTGGCTAGAAGACTCTGCGAGGCGGCATACACCTGCTTCACTTTGTCCAGCTCCTTCGCACGGCCTAGAGCCTGACAGAGACGAGCGATCGTGTGCGGTGTTGGAAGCCTATGCTGTCTGAGCCCGCGCTCGAACATATCCCATACAATATTGACGGTAGAGCGAGGATCCGGAGACGTTAGAACTCGTTTAGTCAACGCCTCCTCCATCCGTTTCGTAAGGCCTCGATCCATAAACAAATTTCGAGGAGTTTGGTTCTGCTCGCTACCCATCCTCTCATACTGCACCTCAGGTACACTTATCTTCATGGGTACTTCTGGGGACGTAGGGGGCGTAGTGAACGCAGGAGAATCGTATCTCCTCGGCTCGGTAGGGGTCTGACTCCACATCGAAGCAGCATCAGAGTTCGAACTCTGATCTAACCCCATATCTTCAAGCTCTTGCGAGAACTCAGCTAGAAAACCTAGCCTCTCGAAGAACTCCCTAACTCGGTGGAAAGACCTGTCCCAAAGCGCAGCTTTAAGAACCTCAGTCTTCAACCTCGGCTCGAGTTTGAATCCGGGCACGGCCGTCTTCATATCCTCCAACAGTGGCAAGATTCCCTCGAATGCGTAACCTGGGAAGAGATTTGCGGCCGTGCTGGGAGGTAAAATTTCTATCTTGGCAGCGTCGGCCAGTACCATATTCCATTCCGCTTCGCTCATCTCAGGCAAACCTACACGGCGCACAAGCCCGTAGTGGTGCAAGAGATGCGCAGCGACCTGGTGTCCGTCGTTCATCTTATAATCACGCCAGAGCGTATGCAATCTCAAGACGTCCTTGAAAGGGATGGCCTCGCCGACTGCGCGCGTTTGCTCAAAGACGAGCGCCCCGAATCTTTGCAGAGAAGGCTTCGAAGTCTGAGTATCGGCAGTGCGAATGGCTTCCGATTCAAAAGACTGGAGCCCAAGTCGTATAGCAGTAGTGTAGAAGCCAAGTTTACAAAGCTGTTCCAAAACGAAGCAGTTCTTTTCAAGAAGAATGGGAGTCTCGAGGACGATGATATGTTGCTCGATGAAAGCAAGGATGTCGGCGACCTCCGTGTTCTGTTCTGATGAAGGTTGGCCGTTCGACTCGTTCTGAATGGCTACGATGCGGTCAATGTTCGCTTTGAGCACCATCATCCTATCGATATTCCTGACCAAGACACCATCCTTAGCCCCGTGTTCAAGGAACCTAAGCCATAGCGCGTTCAGCTGGGGCACCATCTCCGGTTTTGAGGCGTAGGTTTCCATCATAACCCTCCATGCCATGGTATCGGGGCGCGAGGGAGAAGACGTAGAGTCGAAAGGATGTCCGGGAGCAGAAGATTGTTGAAGAAGACGTTCAAACCATGCCGAAGCAGTCTGAAGATCCCCAGACTGGCAGAAGCCCGCGATGACGGTAGTAAAAGTCGCGGGAGAAGGCAAAGGGGTACCTTGGAATGAACCGTCCGTGGAACCGTCAGAGCTGTCCTGAGCCTTCATCATCTCTTCCACTAACGACACGGCCATATCAGGCATACCAGCCTTGAAATAGGCCTCGATCATGAGGTTCCAAGTCATGACCAACGCGCGACCGGGTCCCGTAAGATTATCCTCCCCTGTGCTCCATTCAATCAGACCTTGTGCGCACTTTTTCTTAAAATCCAAGAARATATCCTCGGCAGCCGTGATCTCGTTGGCGTATCCGAAAGTCTGCATCATGTACTTGTACATGATAGCATTGGCCTTGAAACCAGTCCGCTTCTCGAAGTTCTCCCAAATGATGATAGCAGCGTCAATGTTTCCGTAGTGAGCACAAGACCGAAGTAAGTCATTGAAGGTTGCCCAAGGAAGGTATCCGCGCTCGGTTATCGAGACGAGAGCCTGGAAGAGAGAAAGAGCAGAAGGGAAATTGTTCTCCGCTTCAAGAGCTTCCTTCTGCTGTTTCTCATGAGTCGGAGTATGCGTACGTTCAACAGGAAGAGCTGTTTGCTTGCGCCACTTCTCCCGATTCTCGAGGGCGGTGAGTGCCCAGATGACTTCGTGATCACGTTCACACAAGGCTTTAATGAGCACGACGTAGGTACGATAGTTTGGTACGATACCAAGACCGAGCAAATGATTATACAATTCGAGCATCAAAGTGAGAGGTTGATCTTTCTGACGCGTCCTGTACAACGCTTCGAGAGCAGCGTTATAGTCATGGATGGCCGGTTTGTAAAGCGTTGTATCAGAAACAGCACGGAATTCCTTGACAGCACGAATTACAGCTTCAGAACTCCCCGAGTTGCGAAGATGGACGAATTTTTGGAACCATTCTGAGCGCTCTTCGTTGGGGGTGCTTTCAAGAGAAAGAGGGTCTGAAGGAGGTTTAACCGGTGTGACATTATCAAGACCAAACGGAGGAGAGGACTGAGAGGGAGGAGGAGGCGGGGGTGGGACATCGACAGAAGATTCGTTCCATGTAACACTCGCCGTCGAGTTTCGACGGGCCAAGACGGGAGAGGGAGGTTCAATGACCTCAGCTTCGAGGTCATCGGTCGAGACGGGCTGAGCGAAAGCATGCCGTGAGCAAGCAAAAAGTTGAACTGTGTTCAAAACACCAAGTTTTTCTGTGCGTTCTGGAGGTATATACGAGAGACTGTGGCTTCTAAGACGACGTGGGGGGTGGATAGTGATGCGCTTGGTGACAACGGTTTCTTCATATTCATCATACTGACTGCAGCCAGTATCATTTGCGACAACAGGCTGAGCTTGGGTTACTGCTCGTGAAGCACCCTACTATATGGTCAGATTTATCCCGCCATGCAAAAAAAGGTTACTTCTCACTAGATATCCATGGGTGAAACGTCCACCTCTGGGACCTCCAGAGCTTGGACCTCCATTCCAATTCGAATTGAAGTAGTTAGAACCTGGTGAACCTCCCTTACTCGAAGACGAAGGAGACGAGGACTGAAGCTGTAAAACGTTTCTGATGGTATGGGACTGGCCCTGGACAGCAGCAGCAGCCCTAGACGTTGAATGTAAGATGGTGGTTGCGACTTTGGGCAGCATTTCGCCGCCGTAAAAATGGACAAAGCCCAGACGAAAAAAAAGGAGGGACAAGCGGGAATCTAGGCGGCCCTGCGATTTTTACTGGTTTACCGATCGAGTCAAGCCGAGTAAACGCGTAAACCGAATCGGTTCAACTCGGAGTTCGATTCCGGGACTTCACGAGCGTAATATATTATTACTGTATATTCAATATTCTCGTATTCAGTTCTGTCATCTCCTCCCACTTGAACGTCCTATCAACATCTTCTACTAGCTCTTCTCCACCGGGTCTCACTAACTGTCGCACTGATATCGTACTTTCGTCTACGGCCATCACTGTAGCGAGATGTAATAGTACTTCAGGTGTAAATGTATTCGGATTGATACCCAGTGCCTAGAAGATGTAAAAAGTCAGAAAGCGCAACAGAAAGAGACAACGATACAGACCTTCCATCCAATCAGCATTCCGACGGAAACTTGCTGCGGTTCCGCCATTTTGAAGGAATCGAATTTCTCCTCCGCGATGGTCCATATGAGCGCAGCTTTTGAATCTTCGACATATCCAGCGTCTTCAGCTGTTCCGTAATCCAGCACAATATCCTCATCAACACGAATCTCAGGCGCCTGCACCGTCTCATTAACGACAGGCTCCCACGTTCCGGGAGTGGGCGCAGACAGCACGGCGTCAGGCGCTCGTCTTTGCTTTTTCTGCGAAAAAGAATCCACGGCTTTGGACGCAGCAATAGCAGCAGCATACTCCACCGCCTCTGACTGCCGTCCTTTTAAGTTCTGCTGACGCTGTTGCCTCCTACGCTCCTTTTTCTTCGCCCAGGTAGACAGACCCTCCTCGACATCGATGCTCGTCACGAACATATTTTTAGGTAGAGTACCCATTTCTTGTTGTTCAGCGGGTGTGATGAGACGCAAGCCGGCCATGGAATATTGAATATTGGCGGAAGGCGAGGATGAGGGAACCAACGGCTCCGTGAATATATCCGTGGAAGGAGGTAGGGCGTTATCTACTTCCATACTTCCAGAGCCGGCATGATTAGTGGATGCATCCGATGTTCTTGTAGCAAACGCGGAAGAGTCCCCAGCAGCACCATCTCCAAATATTTTCTTCCCTGTAGTAGGCATTACCAACGCACGTTTAAATCCCTTCTTTTTATTCTTATTCCCAAGCGAGAACATCGAAAGGTTCAAGTCATCCGGTTCTCTGGCCGAATTTATGGCTTTGACCCCCAGCGGCGCAGAGTTAGCTTGCGAAGCGCGTTTTGGAGGAGGACGAGCAAGAGGGGCTACAGGAGAAGTAATTTGTCCGTTCGCTGCAGCGTCGTATTTCTTTTTAAGCCTGCGACGAACATTGCGCTTATGTGTTTGTGCGGATCCTTGGCCTGGAGGTACAAAGTTTTGAGATAATATGCGCCTGGACAAACTGAGTGAGCGAAGTTTATACTAAGAGCTAGATATATGGACTTACTGGGACGACGTCTGCTTGACCGCTACTCGAGTGCCTGGTTTGGAAGGGACTACAGACGGAGCTGAGGACGAAGAAGATGACGACGAAGACGAAGATGAATCTGATTCTGAATCGGAAGACTCTTCTTCGCTCGAAGAGTCAGAAGACGAAGTAGTTGAATCATCGTCGGATTCGGATTCGGACGCGCTAGAGTCTGAGGAATCTTCACTTTCAGAAGAAGAGACCGTCTTCACTGCCTTGCGTCTCTTAGCGTTGGCATGAGCAGCACCTATAGCATTCCATCGACATCAGCCCACAAAGACGAAGAAGAAAAAGAAAGAAAAACAAACTCACTATCCTCCGCTTTCCTCTTCTTCCCCACTCCTACCTCAACACCCTCCCTCCTCTTAAGAATAACCAAATCTCCCTCCCTAACAATCCCCTCAACATCCAACTCGTTCAAAAGCTCGAACCCATCAACTTCACAAACAAGATCCAAAAACTTCACCCCAGCCTCCTCGAAAACCTTTATCGAATGACATATAGATTTCTTAAGATCTAATACTTTCGTCCATGTTGAGTTGGTTTCGTGAGTTTCGTGGGTATTAGGAGGAAGAGGAGGGAAGGAAAACCATGCTTTCAGTTCAGGGAGATGGGGCGAGGAGGTTTGAAGGCGAAGACGCATTGCATTGACTAGATTTGGATTTTTTGGGTCAGAATGTGGGACGCGCCGCGGGCGCTTGTGCGGGCGTCTACGGTTGGGTTTGCGCGTTTCGCTTGTACTGCTCGTACAGAGAGCGCGAACAATTAACGAGTATATAATTGGAGAGGAAATGCAGAAGAAAGTGCAGCCATAAAACTACATTCTTTGTTTTTAGAAAATAAGCTATCGTACACAACACAGCCTATATTTGGGAAATCTATATAGCATAACCAGCTGCCGCCAACGACGTCAAGAACGGCTGAATCACCTTCGGATCGGCTTTTGACAACAACTCCTTTACGGTGGGTCCTTGAGCGCGCGAAAAGGTCACGAGTTCCTGCCCTAAGTACTGCTGGGGGTCGCTAACATACTGAACAGGGTCAGTCTCAGAGGTCTCGGACGCTGCAAGCCTTGAATACGCGGCTTGGTACCCAGCGGTTTGTTCTTCGTAGTCGATTTCTGTGATGCCGGAGAAAGGATCGTCGTCCACTTTGGAGGCGGCTAGATATTGAGGTTCACTGAATAGCTTGATGAGAGCTTCCATGGCAGAAGGCCTGAGGGAGGAAGGGAAGTCAGGTGTTGAATGAATGGATGATTATGGTTGTCACTCACCATGCCTGGAGGGCAGGTCCTTGGATGGAGAGTCTACTCTGGAAGAGCATGCGAATCATGCCTACTGCGGCGAGTTTGCGATCTTTGTGCGGCATTTTGGGGACTTGGGGTATCACGAAGTTGGTGAGGACTTGAGCCCATAATCTGATAGATACTAGTAAATCCTAGCGAATCCAAGTATGAAACTGTGAGATAACGCACCCTGGTTGGATATCTTCGATAGTACCTATGACGTAGTCGGGTCCAAGGCCATCGACGTTTATTGCCATGACGAATAATAGGAAACGCGAAAACAGATAGACAAACTTGTCTGTCTTGTTTGCTTGCGTTCGGGTCAAAATGGTCATAATGATACCCTTGAAGTATTGCTTCAAGCCATTACTGTTGTGCCGAAATGATATCAGTGCCCTAAGTTTGAATCCGCGGACTCGGAGTGACTTACGGGTCGACATATTGAACCACAGATTGTAATAATTCGAAACCCCAAGAGTCGTTAAGCTTCGAAGGTATCAGTCGCTGCTGCATAACAGCCAGCACGGACGCAACCTGGCCAGCAGCTAGCATCTGCTGACTATCGCGATACAAATAGGCTCGTAGAAGCTTGACAAGTCCAGGGATGCTACCTTTCTGCTGCCAAACAGCGGGGGTAAGCAAGAAAGGTAACAAGCTGCGGTACTCGGTTGGAACGTCTTTGGTATGGAGATCCAGCATCTGTGCGAGGACTTGGAACACATAGGGAATGTATTCTGAGGATTCGTATTAGTTTCGATTGGGTTGGGGGACACGTTCGATGCACTCACGGTCAATGTCTTGCTGTAAAATAATTGTGAAGGGACCAAAAAGAACACCCTCGAATGTTGGGATCGTCGTCGGCGACCCGGCAGTAACAAATCTACCCAAGAGTTAGTAATCCTGGGGTCAAATAGAACATTCGATAACGTACCTCATCAGTGCCGAAATACTCTCGAAAATGTACTGATCAAACTTGGGGTTACTTGGGTTCTTGGAGATAACACCAAGGATGGCAACCAATCGGTTCAGTATTTGTTCGTACACTGGCGTCAATGTCTGGCGTGCGGTTATAACTACACGCATCACACCTACGAAGAAGGGGAGTAAGAAGCGTGAACGACGACTAGAAACTAGAAACAAATTCGCACATTTCATAAGATGATCATTTTCTGCAACTTTTTCTGGTGTACCGGCAGACTCTATCTTGGACAATAAAGCGTTCAAAAGATCAGCAGCAAAGTCGCGAACGTCGGCTTGCGCAAACCTGAAGACGATAATGGTAAACGAGGTTAGAACGAGATCAGTTAAGGAGGAACTGACAGCATCTGATTATTTTGTTTAATGAATAGGATTCGGTCAATGGTGATGGCAGCATAGGTATATGTGACATAGTTGTCTGACCCCAAGTGCCGCACCAAAAGTGGCAGCACGGAAAGAAGTTGAGCTTTTGTCAGCTATGGGTGGCAGTCAGTCAATCAGACATGAAAGCAGGTGAGTAGACGAACAAACCTGATTGCGGAAGGTGTATAGGAATCGTATAGCGTCCACTTGTAGAATCGCATGAACAGATCCAGCTTCAGCTTGTAAGTCTTGGAAAACGTGATCCGAGAAGAATTTGACAACGTCCACCAGAGCATTGGTTGACGTAACACCTTGCTGTAGATGCCACAAAACTTAGTTACGTTCAGCCTAGTAAAAGGATCGTACTTGCCTGTGTCGTCACGCCTCTCGTAGCCACGGCTGTTAGCAGATAAATGGCACTATCCTTTGCCTTCCAGTTCTGTTCTTTGTTGGCTTGATACTCGGCCAGACCCTTTCCGATCCATGCGCCGACGATCTCGGTCGTCTCGCTCTCGTACCCGCTTCCCACAAGAGCCTGCAACACGTCCGCCGCTGACTGTCGTCGTGTAGCTGCGTCTGTACCAGCACTGGAGAGCGACAGGTCTAGACGAATGAACTCGAGAGGATCGTCTTCGAATTGTTCGACGTCGTGCTCGCGTAAGGAAACGTTTGGTACGACTACACCTTCGACAAGGGAAGAAATGGTAGAAGACGAGGAAAAGAGGGATTTGTAGTGCCCGGAACGGATGGCCGTTGATATGAAGTGCAGTGATTGAGACACGAGCTGGAAAGATGGATATGGTAAGGGAGAGCTGTGAAGACAGTGGGCGTAGCACACACCGAGTCATCAGCAACACTAGGAAGGCGATTTGAACCGACGAGGGCCCAAACACCAGAGACAAAGGTTTCGACTGCGTTTGAAAGTTGTAATTGCTCGGGGAACAGCTTGATGAAAAGCTAAAGAAGATTTACCAGTCAGGATCAGGAAAGAGGCACAAGACAAAGAGTGTGAAGTACCTCCACAATCTCGAGAATACCGGTTTTGATTTGGGAGGGGAGGGAAGGTGTTAAGTCGTCTGGCTGTGGTTCAGTCAGTCATAGTGACACGAAAGATGAGCTATATAGCGTACGTCTCCTCGAAGCTCTGGAGGGTCCCAGCTCATAAACATAGGGAACCATCCTCCACTGGCGGCAAAGAACTCTATGTGCGAGTCTTCGATGGCCGGAGGGAGATCGTGACATGTGAAGTCATAGTAGATGTCGACAAGGAGAACCATGCTCTGGGCTAATAACGTATAGTTTGCCACCGGCGTGGTTAAGGCTGGGTTCGGGGTGGGTTGTGTGAGGAGAGTCGCGGTCTGACGGAAGAGTTGGAGGAAGGGTGTCATGAATTTTTCGAATACAAGGTTGATCTCGGAAAACAGCTCATCGGAGCGAACGTGAGCGCGCCATTGGCGGAAAATGGAATGGCCTGTTTGGAGTACACCAACGTTGACATTATAGTCTGTCGGTGAAAGTGACGCTACAAGTTGCTATAGATTTCATTCTCATTAGAAAGGCTACTCGGGAAAGATTGCCAAGAAACGCACATCTATCAGATCTGGCCACTTTGAAGGAAAATCGAGCTCGGCAATAAGAGATACGGACTCTGCCACCTGTGCGCGGATGGGTTTGTCGGCCGGATTAGACAGTGCGAGCATGGCAGGGACTAGCTCCGATCGCAAAGCTGCTTTGTCGATGGCTTGCACATCCTACAACAGAGAAAGTCATTTACGAGCAAATATACCAATGAAGGCAAGTAACATACCTCTTCCCATCTCAACTTTGTTATATTTTTGAGATAAACACTTCCAGATAGACGGACGGCGCGGTCTTGAGATTGATCAAGGACTAGACGGAGAAGATGAGAAAGAAAGCCTTGCTGTTCGCTGTACGCGTTTAAACTTTGCTCTGCCTGCTTCCTGGAAGAAGGATCGAGAGATGCAAGGAGGAGTTTTGGTAAATCAGCCATTGCTACTCGTACTCGTGCAAGGAAAAAGGAAGAGGGTGGCACGCGTGTTCACCAAGGTCATGTGATGGAATAATTCCTATCAGGATTATGTAATGGTCCATGAGTCCATGGGTCCATCACAAGTCACACGACAACTGATTTGTCATTGTTTACAGTAACGGGAGTGAGCGGGAGTGTGACTCTGTGTGACGTATGTGTGACTTGACGCTCCTCCTTCAACGATGCCAGCACCCGCGCCCTTCCCGGCTCCATATCCCGCTCTCTACCTTTACCCTCTAAATGATTCATTCATTCCAAAACACATTTCTCTCTTAAATAACCAGCGCGTAAAAATTGGACGTCAAACCAATGCTAAGACCACTCCAGGCGAGCGAAATGGTTACTTTGACTCCAAGGTTCTGAGCAGGCAGCACGCCGAGGTTTGGGAAGAAGGGAATAAAGTACGCTCTGGAAGCTTCTCTTAATCTCTGTGATTGCTAAATCTATCTTCTATAGATTTTCATCAAAGATGTGAAAAGTTCCAACGGAACCTTTATTAACGGCGAAAGGCTCAGCCCAGAAGGTCTCGAGTCTGACCCTTACGAGCTGAAGAGCGATGACATAGTTGTATGTTTAATAACTATTCTCCAAGCTTATGACCTCAACTTGGTTCTAGGAATTTGGTATCGACATTGTCGGAGAAGATAATAAGACTATCGTCCACCACAAAGTCGCTGCCCGGGTGATGTGTATATTCTCGGAACAAGATGCTCAAATGGCCGCTCGAGCTGAGCAACACCAGATGCAACATCTTCAGCAATTCACTGGTCCCTCATCGATGTCCCCTGCCTCCGGGAACGGTTCCATGATGAACCAGGCTGGGCCAAGTTCTGGTCCCGGCCAAGCATCTTCTTCGTTCACTTTCGCAGGTCAGCCACGCCGGCCACAAATGCCGCAACAGGGTATATCAGGAATGGGCGGGATGGGTGGCAGCATGAGACCCCCTGGGAAAGGCGGTCTCACATTCGACCACATCTTGAACCGACTTCAAGGCGAGCTTCAAAAGAGCAGAGAGACAGGTGCAGAGCTCCATACACTTACCGGTGCCATGAACGATATTCACGACACTCTTGGCGGCGGCAATTTGGTAAACTCGAATTTTTTTGAGTATATTGTTTGCAACGCTAATCATCACTTTTATGAAGCCGTCAAATGCCCCTCCTTATCCTCACACACTCCCCCCTGTCCGCCCTCCACAACCTTCGCAGTCTGCACAATCCTCACCGCCTGCCCAGCATGAGGTACCCGCTGCAGCTTCACTACCTCATACTGATCAAGACCCTTCAACATCGTCTGCTGGTGTTTCTGGGTCTTTACCCGCTTCCACTACGGCTACCAACACAAATGCCCCGGCTTCGCCTTCATCAACTTTGCTTACCGAGCTGCAGAATCAGCTGAAGGAAACCCAGGCCTCTCTCTCTCTTCACATTGATAAGATCCGTGCCTTGGAAGGTGCATTAAAAGAACAAGAGGTCATGCGACATGAAGTTCGTGTTCTTCGAGAGATGATGGACGTGGTCCAGCATCGTGAGAACGAGCTTGCCCGAGAATCTGCCGAACGGAAACCTCGGCGGATGTCTACGTTGGAGCCTAGAGGTGGTTTCGACATTGACGAGGAGGATGATAATGAAGTAGCCGAAGATGATTTCGACGACGACAGGAGGAGCGTGGCCACTGTGATTCCGCATGAGCTCGAGCGAGTCGACGAGGAGGACGAAGAACAAGCTTTAGCTGCCGATGAAGAAGTGCCTCATGGGCGGGTTGACGAGTTAGACATGGAACTGCCGGGTGAAGAAGGTAGCGAGATTTCAACTACAAGTGAAGCACAGGAGGTGGACTTTGATCAGGATCATGAGCCGGAACAGGAGGGTCAGCGCCAGCGCTCCGAGGAGTTTGCTCGTCCACGAACTCCCGAGCCTAGCAATCTAGGCATGGGCAGTCGTGACCGTACTAGCGAAATGTATGAGTCCAGGAATAGGTCTAAAACTTTGACCGGGCCCCCTCCCAAAAACAGCCAGACCTCAACAGTGTCAAACGTCGTCGTGGACGAGCTGACAACGCGCCTGGCTACGCTCTCTTCACAACTCGAGTCTGCTCTAGAACTCTCTTCTACACTTCAAGCGCAACACAGTGCTGCTCAGTCTACGATCTCGACGCTAGAGAGCAAGGTGGAGGCTTTGGAGAGTCTGGTCAGGGATACTTTGAACGCTCAACAGCAACAACCTGCGCCTTCTCCAGCTCCTGAGCACCATGAAAAACCTGTCCCAAAAGATTCCGAGCGCGAAACTCTTACAAGTATGGTCATGGAATGGAAAAAATCGGTCGAAGGACAGTGGAGTAGTGTTCAGGAAGAATGGAACCAGGAGCGCGAGCGGCTCAGTCGTGCACGCGAGGAATGGGAGAACAAAGTTCGTTTGGTTGACTCTGGGCTAGAACAGATGGAGCGGATGCAGAAAGTTGTACTGGCT
>RCHF01004293.1:0-11184 GCA_003987895.1 Neonothopanus nambi | reverse complement strand
ATACATGGTCATCCAATGAGATTCCTTATCGGATGGATGGATTGTCTCAATTGATACTGGCGTTTATTTTCGCGTACGTTTTCGCCCAAAACAGCCTGCTAAAAGAAAACGGCCTATATCGGAAGGAAGCTGAGGAGCAAAAACGAAAACTTGACAAGCTGATCGCAGACGGTGCAGAAGAATGGGACGTGAAAAACGCGGTGAGCGGCAGGCTCTCATCTGGTTCACTGCGATCATTGCTCAAGAGTAAACTTTCACTTTTCTTACTTCTCTCCCCCCCTCCTTTGCTCCAATTTTTTTCCGGTTCTACGTGGGCATCAGACAAGGCTATGCGAAGAATCCAACAAGATGATCGACGATTCATCTGATAGACTGGGAAGAGCTGTCGGAGAATTGAGAGATGTTGTCGTGCGTTCAACCTCCATTTCACTCCGAAACTGTCGATTGACAGGATAGGATATAGCTGAACGCAAAAAAGGAGCAGGCTCTGGCTCAAGATGAAGATCTTCTCACTGCGGAAAGTACTCTTGAAGAGGCCAGCCTGTGACGCATATAATCACCATCGATTATGGATACACTATAGGGATTGATGTATGTAGAGTATATACGTATGCGCGAGCGGCGCGGAGTAACGGGAGCAAATCATCTTCTGAAGTAAAGAACTCACGAACTTGATCCACTTCGTCCGACATACATATCTGAGATCTACTCCTTCACATCGAGACTTCCAAATATTGTATTTGTGTATTGGATCATTGAACATTACAAGAATGTGTACGTTGGGTGATGGTAAAGCTACAGCGAGACGATAACGAGAGTGAAGTATTATGCTTACAGAAACGGTCGAAGAGAATGTAAGATACAAGATGTTCGAGACATGCTAAAAGATGAGAATTACTGGGAACCATTGTGATTGTAATAAAGATATTTGCAGGAGTTTGAAGGAAAGTGCTTTTGAAAAATGAATATGCAAGGAAGATCGAAGAAGAAAAAGAAAAAAGTGTGAGGGACCTAAGCCCTCAAGAACATTTCTACAGGGATCGGCTTCCGCCTCAGCCCCGAGCTAGCACTGCTAACGCCACTCAGGACGCTCGCTGCATCGCTACTGCCCGTGACGCTGCTTCCACTCATAGTGCTGGTGCTACCCCTCCTCCTGACTCCAGCGCCAGACTCTCCAAAACACCCGTGCCCAGTGGTCATGCCATCCTCAGAATTACGTCGATTGCGTGATCGCTTCGTAGGAGAGCGGGAGTCATAATCGAAGTACGGTGACATAGGTCCAACGGCGGAAGTAGACGACAAGGGTGAAAGGGATTTCAGCGAAGATCCGTAGCTCCACCCGGAAGAACCGGAGGCTGAGCTCGGAGGTCCGACTACAACGACCGTGCGCTTCTTGCTGCCAGCCTTTGTCTTGGGGTTTGATTTCGCTTTGGACGGGGTGGTGGGAGTAATAGGGGACACAAGAGCGGAAGAGGTGGAGTTGGAGCGTTTCTTGGTCCCGCCAAAGTACAGCCTCAGTTTGGATCCGCGCCATCGCTGCTGTTGTTGCTCCTCTCTGATCGACGAGAGAGTTGATGAACTCCAACGTGATCGAAGAATCCTATCACTGTCTTCCAGGTCGAAGTGGTGCTCCTCATAGGAGGGTTCATTATCTTCAAAGGTAGGTGCAGGAAGAGAAGGGGAGTTTGAGTCGATCTGAACAGGCGCATGTTCCTGAGCGGTCTCCTCTTCTCCTTCCTCCTCTAGATTCCACTCAATACCGTACTCAAACCCAACTGGTACCGAAACCACCATCTCCCTGCGAAGTTGCCTCCTTGCCAGTGCACTCGCTGAGCGCTTAAGGCTTGTAGCAGAAGCTAGCGGAAACTCCGGATCCACCTCAGATATCGCCGAGACAGGTACATCCGCTTGCTCGCGCAAACGAAGTTGCTCCAGGCCACTCGCAATGTCTGCCTCGAGGTCGATGGGTGAGTTGGGAAGAGAGAGAGGGAGCATCATGGGGCGGTCGAGGTTGACATCGAGCTCAAATTCAAATTCATCGTCGAGGTCAGCAATAGAGAAACGTTCAATGTCGGAACTCTGAGAGTAGATACTTCCTGAGCTGGAAGTGGGCGCAGAACCTTCAGACTGGATGTAATACGTAAGCACGTTGCCGTCATCCTCGTCATCGCCTTCATCTGCGTTGTCACCAATCATGGGCTCCTGGAAGAACCCAAAATCAGTGGGAATGCTCATGCGCGGCGGTGGCCGACGCAGTGACCGCGCGCGCTTCGGCTCAGGGTTCACCGGACGATCCGGAAGCTCGGATTGCTCCAATGAAGCCGCCTCATCCGATGATGCGGGAGATGATGAACCCGAGCGCGCGTAAGACGGCACAGGTGGTGGCGGTGGCGGGCGGCTTGGCACGACGAAGTTAGCACTGCGTCGACGGGGGTAAGCCGGATCAAGCTGGGCGGAAGGATACTTGCATCCCGAAGGAGTTGTAGGGCTAGCAGTAGGTGAGGAAGGATGCGTTTTGGACAGGGCTCTGCCTTGCTTAGGGCTCGGCGTAAGAGGTAAAGTTTCAAACACAGAACCTGAGAGGGATTCTGGCCTGGAGGATTCGGCTGTGACAGCCTTCGGGAAGGAGGGCGGCAAAGCAGAGCGCAAAGTCAGGACTTGGCTTAGCTCACGGCTATACCATTCGGAGTCGGATTCGGGCTCGGATTCTGGATCCGAAGAGCCATCAGATATGGAGCTAGGAGAATTGGCAAACATTGAAGGCAAAGCGCTGTGTTTCAAGATAGTAAGCGGCCGGATGGAGGCTCTTCGGGGATTAAACTTTAGAGTAGGGGAAAGCTGAAACTCGTCATCCGAGGAAGACGGCGTGAGCGGAAGTCCGGTAGACTGGGAGCTTGGACTGGACGAGGTAGATGAGAGAGCAGGAGATTGCGATGCAAAATGATAGTCGGATGACGAAGGAGTCGGAATCGGCGGATGAGGGAATTTGAAGGAAGTGTCCGTGAATGTCAAACGGAAAGAGTCTGGTGAGGATTTAGGCGAGGGGTTGGGGGATGCCTCACGTGGAGGTCGGGGGGCAGGTCGTGGTGCAGACAGTAAAGAAATGTCGTGGTCGAAATCATTGTCAATGGTATTAACACTTCTCGCGATTCTGATGTTAGAAGGTAAAACAACAGGTCTACATCGGAGAGATTGTAAGTAAAAAACATAAGCAACCTGAAAATGGACATGCGAGACGTACCGTCGCTTCTTTAGATCAAGAGAGGATCTCGGACTGGAAGAAGCCCAAGACGAAGTTGAGGGTCGCGGTTCGTCCTCTTCCTCAGGAATAATTTGTAGAGGTTCATTTTTAGATGGACGCAAGAAACGTAAAGGTGTGTGCTTGCGTGCACGAACTTGGCGTTTGGAGGGTGAGTTATCCTTCTCTCGTGAAAAGACTGAAGATGAAGTAGAATCAGAAAACAGAACATTAGTTAGTATGTATGTGAGGACGTACAACTAGAGACAGAAGAATTCATGTCGTATCGTTATCGTTTTCGAGTCGTATCAGTTGGAAGTAAGATGGAGAGAACTGAACAGATGAGAGAAGGAGATGAGGTGAAACGGTCCATCTTGAAGACTGCTTTTATTATTTGTGCTGGTCAATTGGATGGAACTGCCATTGTCTTCGAATCGCTTATTTCCCCTTTAGGAACAATAGCGGAGTTTGAATTTTTCATGAACAAACAAGGTACAAACAAAATTCATTGTTCCCCATCCAATTGTCCTTCAGACGCGTCTCAACACGCGCTCCATAAACAATGCAGTCATCCCAGACTCCTCATCGCACGCCTTTACGTCGCGTCTCTCAGGGCTCTCTTCTTCGACTTTCGCGTTCTGGTGCTTATCCTGATGCGCCTCATGGCCTTGGTTTCCTCGAGCCGGCCATGTCAGAGTTTCTTGACGAAACAGAGACACTTGATAATAATATTGAAGGGATGAAACATTTAAGTGATTCCCTTGCAACATTCAACGAGTCTTTTGCCAGCTGGCTATACATCATGAATATGAACGCACTTACAACAGACTGGCCCCAGGTGTGGACTTATCATGGCCAGAAATCATGTCAGCGAGAACTGAATGCAGCATTAGGCACCGACAGATGCTTCCTTTCTGTTAGCCCAGAGAAGGGCAGGTACTGCTTGATGCTACGAGCGTGCTCTTTGATAATGAATTTCTTCTTGCAGAACAAAGTGCCTTAGCAGCCATGGAAGCACTTCGCGCCAAGACCGCCGTAGCTCCATCCACCAGCGATACTGCACTGACCGATAAAACTGGTATAACGGACCCAACACTAGATCAGACATACATCGCTGGCAATAACACTGCTAATGCGTCGGCACAACCCACCAAACCCACAGCAGCTCCTGGCGGTACCAAGAAAGTGGTAAAAGGCAAGAAGCCGAAACTTACTGCAAAGGAGAAGAAGGAGCGGGCGGTAAGTTTCCTCCTCTTCCGGTTTGATTGTCTTATCCAATACTCTCGTAGATTGAGCTTGAACGAGTCATTACATGCTTACCTCTTGAATTTCGAGGGAGCGATCCTGTAAGCTAACCCGCGCTGTCATGGCAATTTATACTCACACCTTCTCTAACAGAGTCTTCGTCACAACATGGAAGCCGTAATCGAGGGTCTCTGGGACGCTCCTTCACAGACGGTCAAATGTGGGTCGTTCTCGCTCTTTGTTACTATCACAGACTCAATGTATATCGCATACAGTACCCGACCTGATAAAGCCCCCCGACCTCAATCAGGCTCGTGTAAATAAGTGCCTCATTGCACTTGTTAATAGGAAGATTGTACAAAAAGATAATAGTACGGTAGGTTCTACGGTTTTAGTAGATTGTTCTAAACCTCAAATTCGCCTTCAATATTAGGGGACAGTGTTATATCATTGGCATGGAGTAGCATGAACTGTATTGCGATTGAATGATACCTTCAATTAATGTCAAGCCTAATATTAATGGGTCTGCAATCGATAGGTGCTACCGGTACGGGTGTTCGGATTTTGAAGGTGTGACTTGCACAGAACAAAGTTGGAGCCTTGCCGTACATGCGCGGGCTGCAACATTTCATGGAGCACTAAAGTCACTAAAGTCCTGTGCCACTGTGCCAGCGATGTGTTTGATGGTGATACTTAATCAAATTCTGTTACTGACGCCCAACCACCACATGCGAGAAGAACTATGCACGCTTATACACATTACATACTAGTCTGTATGTTGTGTTTCAGGCTCGCCGGGTCGGTATTTCCGCTTGAAACTTCCGGACTTCCTGGAAATACCGCGGTATATCTATATGTTCGCAGAAGAGGCCTGTGATTTAAGGGATATGCATATTAAGATCTGTGAGTGTTAGCCACGTCGGTACACGGCCTGTCTGACTTTGTATACTTAGCTATGTGGAAGGATAATAATCATCAGTTTCACCAACGAGGTATCGCAATCCCAATCAATTCATTGGATTCATACCTTACAGTTGCCCACGTAAAGAGCCTGTGGTTTGAATGTTCCATTAAGAGAGTTATTCTTGGGATCGGAAGACTCAGTTCCGGCGGGTGGGCAAGAAGGTCTAGTGATTGATACTTCCTCAGCTCTCAGCACTGTGACACCAACTACAACACACCGAAAGATGTTAAGTTTTCATATCGATTTCATTTAATTTTCACTTCAGATCTTCACAATCCCAGGCCTATTGATAACTCGCCGCTCGGAAGCTCGATCCAAGCAACAGCAGTCCAGCAAGCGATATATTGACTTGGCGCGATTGTCTATAATCGATCGCACAGTCGCCTGCTTGACCGATGAGAGTGCCAGGGAGCGCTGGCCGGAGTGAGTATACCATATAGGTTTACTTAGTTGCGTCGGAGCGCGCCGCTTGGGCGCTTGATTTCGTAACTGAACGGTTTTTAACTAGAAGTTGTCGGAGGTAGGGTGCCGATGTGTTGCGGCGCTGCTCTTCCCTGCGGTCTGCGTCCGTTGTGGCGACTTCACCTTAACAGCTAACATGTAATGCAATGTGTATATGACCTCCCTTTTCTCAAACAACACCCCAATGAACCCAAGAGACTTTCTAATCCTCACCGGGCTTGTTTCAGTCGCTGTCTACCTTCTGACGCGATACTTTGCACGACGGTCAGCCGTCGACAAGCTACCAATTGCAGTGAGCCACCAATCCAATTGAAAGTACTAATGTGACTGACGAGTCTCAACGCGTGTCTGGTGCATAGCCGCTACGCGAAGCAAGTTTCCTCTGGGGCCATGAGTACAGGATCGCTAAAAACGAGGTCAATGTAGAGTATTCGCGTTGGACTAAGCTACTAGGGCCTGTTTACAGGATAAAGGCTGCCCTGTTCCAAAAGGATATTGTATGTTTCAGGGTGCCCCAATTACGACCATGCCGCCGAACACGGACTGATTCATGCTGGCAGGTCATCGTAGCCGATAATCTGGCTGTTCGCCACATCTTCCAGAATGCCTATACCTACGGTATTTGATGATTTTTTCAATTGCATATGGCCGTGCAAACGTAATCCAAATTGCCAGTGAAATCACAGGCATATCTGCCGTTCATCGTCAAGATTGTCGGTCGAGGGGTTGTTTGGGCTGATCAAGACGAACACAAATTCCAACGCAAGCTGATTGCACCTGCGTTCACGTCGGGATGTTTCTTTAGAATTGCTGGAAACTCTTCTCTAACCGCATTTTAGTCCTTCTGCAGTTGATGAAATGGCGGAAGGTGTATTTCGATGTGTCGAGAAGGTTGTTGGGCCAGAGAACGTTTCTCTCTCAAACTTTCCTTATTCATTTCAATTTTGTAGGTCGCAAGTCGACTGGCTGCAGATGTTGAATCCATGGGTGGAGCTGGAGAACTTAACCTTAGTCGTTATATCTCCCCATGCACGTAAGACTATGTTCACTTTGCCTTTGCACTGCTACCTTTATTGATGCTCACGATCACTAGGCTTGAAGTAATTGGGCACGTCGGTTTTGGACATGATTTCAGCTACGATACGCCGGAAGCAAAAGCTATCCTACAATCATGGCGTGAAGACGTTGCGAGGTTCGCGACTTTTCCTGCCTTCGTAGCGTCTGTCGTCATAGGAGTTTTCCCTTGGATTGCAAAGCTTCCGATTGCTGAACTACACGAAGACACTACCACCAAGAAGGTAATTCACAAAGTGGGAAGGCAATTGCTGAAGCAGCCTGTCAATCCCAATGGTAAGGATATCTTCTCCATCCTTGTACGAGAGTCTTGGATTGGGAAAGACTCGATGGACTCGAAGTCCAGCACAAAGGCAAAATTGAGCGATAGCCAGTTGCTCGATAATGTAAGGTTGTTTCAATCAACAGTTCTACTCACTCTATAACTCTGTCTATTACATTTTGTTATTAAGATCTTGAGTTTCTTGTGCGTACTCTTGTTACCATTTTATTTCGTCACAGACCATCAAAGCGGGTTCATTTAAGTATTGCTGGTTTCGAGACTTCCTCTGGTGTCATTTCCTTCACCTTGCTCGACCTTGCCCAAAATCTTGACAAGCAAAACAAACTCCGAGAAGAACTCCTTGCGAATGAATTCAGTCCTGAGACTCTCGAAAGTTTGCCCTATCTCAATGCTGTAGCTCGTGAAGGGTGCGTTTCTTCTCTTTGTTAAAGCAACCCTCTCGGATTGACGCCTCCTTGTATCAAGCCTGCGTTTACACCCAAGCCCCCACGACACGCAACGCATTGCGCTGGTAGACGATGTTATCCCTCTTCAGAAACCAGTACAATTGTCCGATGGACGTGTTGTGAACTCGCTTTCAGTGAAGGCCGGTGATGTAACTAATATCTTTGTCCGTATGTATGCCTTACACTGAGCGATACTCTCTTATTATTGCTCTTAGGTTTTCACTATACCCTTCACGATGATCAATACCAACCCCCAAGTCTGGGGCCCTGATGCCTATAAATTCATTCCCGAGCGGTGGATCGAGCCGAATGGCGTCCCAAAAAGCAAGGATGCCCCTCATGGACCTTTCAGTAATGTCTCATCTTTTGCCGATGGGCCAAGGATGTGCATCGGCTGGCGATTAGGTTCGTTCTCTCCTTTTGATCTCGACATGGAAATTGATTTACATGCACATAGCTATCATGCAGATGAAAGTAGTCCTTGCCACGTTGATCAGGTCCTTCGAATTCAGAGATTCAGGAAAGAAAATTGATAAAATTATGGCACCTTCACTGCAACCCTTTGCGAACGGTGAGGCTGATAAACTACCGGTTCATGTGTCACTCCTGCACGATGCGAGATAGATTTGTGTGCGCGCTCTCCCTTTTTGTGTATAGTTAGTTGGGTCTAGCCGGATGTTTGTTGTGCTGGCCCCCAAGTAGACGAGAGAGCTCAGTATAATAGAGTCAATGACAATTGCCAATGTCTAAAGAGTGCGTTGTCGGTCGCAAAGGACTACAGTTTTTTGACACCAGTTGGTGCCTGCCTCGAAGCTTTAGCCTTCGCCGCTTTTAACTCATTTCCAAATGCCTCTTTATTCGCCTTCTTCTCTGCCCGCCGAGCAGCTTGCTGGGCTTTTACAGCAGCCTTCCGGGCTTTTTTGGATTCAGCATCCTCGTCCCGTGGTCGAGTAATCGTTTCGCGAACTTGATCTAAGAAGTCTTTAGGAAAGACTGAAGGTGTAGCATATATATACTCACATGAAGTGTCATCTTCGTAGTCTGATTCATCAGACTCATTCTTGAACATTGCGGGAGCTTTCGTCGGTTTTGAGCGCGGTGTTTCCCCAACGGAAGGTAGACCGGTTTTTGGATCCAGAGTAATTTTCGGAACTGGCTTGGAATCACGGGCGCGAATGAGGCGAGGGTGATTTTCAAGATTGGAGTATGTCGCTATGGTTTATAGGAAACGAGAATTAGATGTGAGATGTGTATTCTCTGTAGGAGCTTACTAAGAATGGTCTCGCAATCCCATCGGTCCTTCTTATCCTCCACTAGCTCTAGTACATCGTCATCTTCTTCGTCTTCGCTATCTTCGAGCTTGTTGCGCACTCGTTCGTCTTCACCCATAGCTCGCCGCAGAGTTTCAAGCTTTTCTACGCCGGTATCACCTTTCAACTTGGGCTTTATCTTGCGCCCGAGAATTTCAAAATCGTTGAGGAATTCGTCCACCATGGACGTGAAGTCCTCGCGGGAGGTAATCAGCTGTGGTGCATCCTCGTCATCGGAGAGTGCAACATCCTCTTCTTCCTCATCATACTGCTTCAACATGACCTACAAAGATAGCGCTAAGAATTTAATGTGACACGAAAGATATTGAATGGTACCTGATCAAAGCGTTCATCCAAGGTCTGCAGGGCTTCGTTTCGGTACATGCTTGAGCTACTCATACTGTATCCGGAAGCATCACTAGTTCCTTTCCGCCTCTTCTTACCACCGATGACCGATATTGCAGGAAGTCCAGAAATAGTATCACCCCCTTCGGACGCAAAGTCGTCATCCTCGCTTGCTGGTGCAGGGGGGACACTCTTCTGGGCTTTCTTGAATTGCGCAAAACGTTCCTCCCATGTCTGTTCTTCCGCATTATCCTCCGCAATACCATCTTCCTTTTGATTTTCGTCTGGAGGTCCATACTCATAAAATTCGAAAGATACCTCCTCATCCTCCCTCTCTCCGTCCTGGACCAGCTCACCGAAAAAATCATCCTCCAAGTCATCGTCTACAAATGCATCATCCTCCAAAGCTTCCAGAACCTGCCGTAGGTGTGGGTCCATATCGGGCTGGAAACCAGATATACTTTCTGGTATTGCTTGCTGAGATTCATATGTTCGTGGTAGCTCCGTAGCAGAAGGTAATACCTCTTTCGGTAAATCACGTAGTTCAATTCCACTGCCGGAGGGATTCTTGGATGCTTGGGCCTTCTTGGTAGATGGGGCCTCGATTAGAACACTCTCTACACCATCCTCCTTTACACCAACAGGCCGAAGATGTTGCATGTAATCATACTCGGTATCATCGTAGTAGATGCCGTACAAGGCAGCCTCTCCAACATGCGCTTTTTCATCGTCAATGATATCAGACGGGTCGAGAAGGGATTCTAAATCAGCTCTACTTTTTCCCTGCAGGTGTCAATAAATAAATGATAGATTCCCTTGTGGATTGTAAAACGACCTACCTTTTTGTCGTTCTCTCGAATTACTTGTTTCAACACATGTTGACTTGCTTCTGGATCGTGAATGAGAGGGTCTCTCTGGGATCTGTGAACAAGCTGGAAATGCTTTGCGCCTGGCTGGCGAAAAATGGATTTTGACTTGGGGGGCATGATGAGACTCGAGGGGCCAGTGATCGAGTCGGAGCGGCCAAATAACTCTAAACTTACATAAGCAACGTTTACTCTCTCTGACACCGTCTCCGGCGACTGCCAACAGACCCTTTACTGTCTTCGTTTCCTCTTCTTCCTCTTTCTTCTTGCGACAGATACAAAGGGATCCAACAAACTGGCAGCTCTGAGACGATCTTTCTATCCTTGACGCCTGTAGGGGCCTGAATCATGGATAATCGGTACAATTCGCAACGCGAACACATCCGTAGAGGTTTCTCTATATAAGTCACCTTTTTTCCTCTCTTACTTGCGCAGAAGATACTGACATACATTTGCGTATCTACTAGTCACCAAAAAGTGGTATTGGAGATCGATTTTGGCGGCAGTTTATGGGTATGATCACTGGTGTATTCGCAGGTCAAAATGGGCTCATATTCGCTTCTAGGGATACACGGAGATCACCATAATTCCAACAAGTAGTGAACTCAAGACCATTCTTTTACACTCTCGCCAGTGCAGTACGTGTTTCCGAGTACTTTCGTCCAACCATTCATTAAGCCGCGCATGTAGCTATCCACTCTGTCCACGTAGGAACTCACGAAGCTGAATTCATCCACAATGACCCTCTTTTCAATCTCACTACTAGTATCTCTGAACCTGACTGTCACCGACATCCTGAGCTCAAGCGAAAGATTTACGCTGCGCTTCAAGAGGGTGACGAGGGAGAGTTGTCTATTGCAATTCCAAAGGAGGTCTCGCTGAAGCCGTCAGGATCATTTGGAATGATGTTTAATGATGGTACGCCCGTTTGAGTCGACCGTGTTTGAAGAT
>RCHF01004292.1:0-10042 GCA_003987895.1 Neonothopanus nambi | reverse complement strand
ATTTTCTTCTCGTTTACTCTTCGGCAACTCGATCGTCTATCGTCATAACAGACTCGCCGCACGACACGATCGACAAGAGCGACAAAGGATAACGAAAATGCTAACGCAAGACCATCTCGTATTATGACTCGTGCCAAAACCCAAGCAGCTTCTGGCGCCACTGGCATTTCAGAAGTCTCGACCAATCGCGTCGCTGCTACAACTGCATCTTCTAGAGCAAAAGCAGTGGATGCTACAGCAGAGAAAACGGCTGGAAAGAGGAAGAGAGAAATACTCGGAGAGGTTGTGGAATCTAATAAGGGGAAAGCAGTGTCGAAGCCGCTAGGAAAGGGAAAAGAAAAAGCCGACACGAGGACTGATTATGTCAAGTCCAAGATTTCTACCAAGGCTGGTCCTCGAGTCCCTTTGCGTCAGGTTGGCGGAACAACTGTGGCGCAGAAACATACCCGACAGACAAGTAGTGTTTCTCTGAAACAACCGTCAAAGTCAGTAGAAGAAGACCCGGTAGCAGTGGACGCCGCAGTTGCAGTTGGTGAACATCCCGTTCCAACTGAAATGCTAGCGGAATCTGCTGTTTTCACAGTCGTTCTAGAAGATTCAACTACTTTGCAGTCAGCCAGAAAGCGAGTAGAGTCGAACTTAGAAGACGATCTTGACCTCCGTAGGGTGTCCAAGCGACGCCACACAACCCCCGATCCCGAGGAAGGAGAGAAATCTACATCCCGCGCCATCCCAGAAGACCACCTACCTGCAATTGATGAGAATCAAGACGAGGAGGATAAGGTTGTCGCTGAACTTGTCGGTATTGGAAAGGAAGACGAAGAAGATGCGGGACTGTGGGATGACCTCGATGCAGAGGATATGGATGACCCACTCATGGCGGCAGAATATATTCTTGAAATCGCAGCTTACCTGAAAAAGCTCGAGGTGTGTCTTGATTATCAATTTTGTCTCCTCTAAACATGAATGACGCGTCAATCTACAGAAGAAGACTCTTCCCGCCGGGGACTACATGGACTATCATTCCGAGCTGGACTGGGGAAAACGTACCATCGTCCTCGATTGGATCCTCCAAATCCACGATCGTTACCGCTTCCTCCCCGAGTCCTTCTTCCTCTGTGTCAATCTTATTGACCGCTTCCTCTCCGTTCGTTCCACCGTCTCTCTCCAGAAAGTTCAACTCGTTGGCGTGTCATGCTTTTGCATCGCGGCAAAGTTTGAAGAAGGTGTCGCACCCTCTGTCAAAGAGCTTGTTGCCCTCACTGGAAACGCGTACACTGCGGAAGATATTTGTAGGGCAGAGCGATATGTGCTCAAAACGCTCAACTATGACTTGAGCTACCCTGGACCTATGACCTGGTTGAGAAGAGGAAGTAAAGCGGATGACTTTGAACCTGGTGCGAGAACGATTGCGAAGTATCTTTTAGAGGCGGCATGTTTCGAGTCGCGGCTGGTCGCTACTCCGTGCTCCAAGCTGGCAGCGGCGACGCTTTGGCTTTCAAGGCTCATACTGGGGAGAGAAGATTGGGTCAGTAATCTTTGACGTGTCTGTTAACCGCTACTGAGATGCTGATTTGTATCTCTCATAGACTCCTAACCTCGCTCATTATACCACTTTCAAAGAACAGGAACTAATACCCACGGCTAGTATCTTGCTCACCTATGTCCTGTGTCCGGATCAGAACGAGACGCTGTACAAGAAGTACGCGTCCAAACGGTATATGAAGGTGAGCATTCACGTCGAGGTCGGCAATCGAAAGAATGCTGATAGGAAACGATTCTTCTAGTGTAGCACCTATGTGCGGAAGTGGGCTGTAGCCCGGTTCTCACCGGGTGAGACGGTCGACTTGAGGCCTGTGCTTGCGGCGATCAAGTTTGAGATCATGGAAGCGAGAGCAGCGAAGGCCGCCGAAGAAGCGGCCGAGGACGAGGAACCATCTGAGTGAATGGTCTATCGACGTGAGCGAGCTAACTCGCTTTCTGTTTTTTCTTTTTTTTTTTGCTTGCATACTTGTACTCGTGATGACGAGTGGGATACTCGACTCACTGCTTATATCTTCGTCATTTATATCTTCTCTATCTGCCCTTGATTTGGTGGACAAGCGAAACCCTTTCCCTCATTTAACGCATATGTATTCTACTATTTATGCTTGCATTATGTTCTTCATGTTTTAATTCACGACCATTTACAAATACACAATGTTGAATGAAGACACTCGTCTGGCTGAAGTTGACGCGCAACGTTCCTTGTACCATACGGAAGGCCAGCGGCTGCGTCGCGTCGTGTGTGGCGCAGACTCGCACGTGCTGAGACAAAATTTCCAACTCCGACTCTCCGAGCTCATTTTCCATTTCCATGGCCACGATAATCGCATTTGACACGCCAGAAGGTAGAGAACGTTCTCTGTCTCTACGCCTGACGGTGCTCTGTCAAGTGGGATATTGTGAAGTTGACATCCTCTACATGTGTATTCGCTCAGGTTTTGGTGGGTTTAGCTTTTTGAGAGGAGTCGCTTCGAGTTCGAGGCAGTTGTAGCAGTTGTCCTCAGTTGCCTCGAGCTCAAGCTGTTCCTGGATTGCTCATATTTCTTCCGAATTTTTCAAGACTTTCTCCTAAACTTCTCCAAGCGTCATACATATGTAGAAATGCTCTAGACGGACCGGGTCGATTTTCCTTGCTAGTGTCACGATGGAATTCGGACGCTTCATTCTCCTCTCAATAAACAACTCTAGAGGAAAAATGTTGTATCTTGGCGTTTTCCTGTGGGATGCGATAATCGATTTTAGCGTCACGAGGAACACAAGCCATGTTTCGTAGGCAATTGATGATATTGAACGGGCCGTATTTTCTGGCGTTTCTAGCATTTCCAAGGCAATATAGGCTGTCATGGTGGCATTACGTGCGTATGTGCGGCATCATGAGGCAAAATTTTTCATCCACAAGACGGATAAATCTTGGTTTATAAAATATCCAAGTTCGTTTTACATGGTCCTCCATTTTCATTTTTGCTGTCCGTCTTTCGAGACTTCGTGAGATGCTGGCTCTCCTTTCGGTTTTTTCTGCGGCTTTGCTGCTTCCACGCGTTCTTGGACTTGGCGTTACGACGTCAGGGGACTCTCTCATTGTTGACACTTCAGGTGGTCTAGTCTTCACTGGTCAGTTCTTTGAGATGTACGCGCCGATGAAAATATAGCTCATTAATTTACTTTCGAACAGTGGATAGCACTACTGGTGATATCACATCTATGAAGTTCAATGGGATTGAGGCTCAGGATCAAAGCGGCAAGCACAGTCAGATTTCCTCTGGGATCGGCGCGTCGTGCGATTGGGTACAGACTGGGCATGACAATAACTATATAAAGATTACGTGCACCACAAGCACGCTCACACAGTACGTTGTTGCATTTTATGAATCTTAGACCAAGACTCAAGCTCTTTGTTAGATACTATGTCGCTCGTTATAAAGATCCCGCCATTCACATGGCTACCTAGTAAGCGGTCCTCGAAAGCTACCTTCTCGGTCATCAGGTGTGAACTCATATCGGTGACTAGTACCACAGCGGAGCCTTCCGTCGGGGAATTGCGTTTCATCGCTCGTCTCAACAGAGATAACCTTCCGAATGGCTACAATGTATCTGATGTCGATGGTGGTACCGCAATCGAAGGCAGCGATGTATTTTTGGTCAATGGCCAGACACGCTCCAAATTCTACTCGTCAAAGCAGTTCATCGATGATCAGGTGCATGGCGTTACAGGTGATAGCATTGGTGCTTACATGGTACGTAGGCTTGCGGGCTTGGATGTGGCTTGAGCACGACTTTGTTCTGTAGATTATTCCTGGTACTGGATACGAGTCTAGCTCTGGAGGTCCATTCTTCCGCGATATTGACAATCAAGGGAGTAAGTACGCGTTGTCATCTCTTTACTTTCTGTCTGACGCTTTTCATTGCGCAGCTTCTCAGCAGGAGCTCTACTTCTGTAAGTTCCTTTTGAGTTTTTGATGTCAGCAAATCTCGTGTTCACTCCTACAATTCAGATATGGTAATAGACAAATCGCATCAGTAGAACTTTAGCTAATAGGTGTTTGCCATTAAAGAATTCCGGGCATGCGCAAACTGAAAGTAAGTAGGGGCGCAAACACTTCCTGGAATCATATACTTACAACGTGATCAGGTTACCGTCAGGGCTTGCACGGACCTTAGTATGTCCAGAATATGTTTTGCGATGTCTCCAGCCATTGATATATTGATTCAGTGCCCTTTGGTTTACTACCGGTTCAACGCCTTCTACTTCAATCGGTTAGTCACAGTGGTCTGTCCGTATATTTATCCTCACACATTGTATCACACAGACACTACTTTCTGGAATGGACTCGACGTGCAAGGTTGGGTTTCTGAGGATGATCGAGGACGCGTATCTGGGACAGCAACTGGGGTTGATTCTTCGTTCTCAAGCCTCATATCCGTTGGTTTCAGCAACTCTGACGCTCAATACTGGTGAGTTCATTTACTGGTGCTTTATATCCTGATTATAATCGTGCGATATACAGGGTGCGTGCGGACACCAACGGGAAGTTCGTTAGTCCTTACATGAAGCCTGGAACGTACACTATGACTCGTCAGTCCGTTCTGACTGCCTGTTATGAACTTTCTTAAACTTATCTTTCTTATCTGCGTATTGTAGTCTACAAGGTCGAGCTGGCTGTAGCGAGTCAATCCGTAACTGTTAGTGCTGGAGGCGTAATAACTTCTAATATTGCGTCCACGGAGGCGGTAAGTTTTTTAGTGCTTAATTTAGGTAGAATTAGAACTTGATTTTGTTTTACTTAGAACCCCACCGTCATTTGGCAGATTGGTGATTTTGATGGCACACCTCGAGGATTCTTGAATGCCGAGTGAGTCCAAAATACATGCTCCCGGGGATGTATCGACTGATTTGGATACCTTTCATCATAGCATGATTGAGACTATGCAGTAGGTATTTGTTATGGACGATATTACAGCGTCTTACATGCAGAATGCTTTCTCAGCCCGAGTGATAGCAGGATGCATTCCTGGGGTCCAAGTGAATTTTGTCTTTTTGTTTTGGATGCGTGGAAACATGATTGATTTTTTGGAAGGAAACTACACTGTTGGCCAACAAGACGCCGGTTATTTCCCGATGGCAGCATTCAAGGTCAGTCCACCCTCCATCTGTGCCCATTTGTATTCAACTTGGCCTATGTCTTGTTTTTGACAGGATATTGGTGCTGTGACTGTTCGCTTTGGTCTAGAATCTGGACAAGGTCCTTTTATCTGGTTCTAATTTTCCGTGTCATAATACTTACTTACAATGCCGCACGTATAGGTGGTGCTCGTACTCTCGAGATTGCTACTACGCTCGCGTTTGCTGGTAAGTACTTATTGGCGCGCGCTCGCCACATTTAGAGATCGCTCATGCTTCATTTAGGTGGCCGCCCGCAAGTCGAGATAAACGGTTGGTCAGGTCCCGCTCCTCCTGCCCCTTCTCAACCTGACTCGAGAGGTAAAACATCACTCCTTTTATTTCATCGAAAGATTATCTCAACAGTTTTCAGGTGTTACGCGTGGTACATGGCGAGGAAATGTAAGTACTTTCCTCGAATGATATCGCCATAATGAGGAAATATATTAACAATATCCGCAGAACATCATGTATACCGTCGATATCCGTGCGTACTCGTTCAGCTGTCTTACGGTTAGAATGGTCCGATTAATATTTATTCATCTCAGCTTCGGGAGTTTTGTCCACTGGCTCAACTGTGAATGTGATGACGATCAACGTTATATCCGGCTCTTCCGGCTCCCAATTCTTATCTCCGAACATTGTGTTCGACGCTTTACGCCTCTACTGAACTTATTAGTACCGGGGCCTTTCGCTCGTTTCAAAAATACTTATGATCTTTTTAATTCGCATCAGCTTCCTGCCTTCGGCCGCTTAGTGTTTTAGCTCGTTCTTCTGTCGTGAGAATATGTAAACCAAATAAGCATGTACATTTTGAGAGCAGTTTTGAACCGCAAGCGTAACCTAGGGCTCTAATAAAGCAATCTGAAGTCTGAGGCGAGGCCAAGTCCGCGGACGCCGGAAGTATCGATCGTGATTGGTAAGCACAGTCGATCGAAAGCACCGCCACTGTGTAACCACTGCTTTGATTCTCTCCACTCATGTAACGTAGCACCTCCACTGGCCGATTGGAACCAATTTCAGCCCAAGTGTAACCTATCAGTAGGTTTGTAAGCACTCACGATAGTAATATCTACCGGGATTATTACTCCGAATTTTTTGCGATTTAGCGATGTGGACGGCCGAGAAGAGAAGCACCAACTTGAAAAATTTTCAAAGCTTAAGAAGGCAACTTGACATAACGAGGAACGCGGAGAACAATGCAAGCTGGGTGTGTGGTACACTACGACGTACGTACACCTTGCTAGCTGAAGCGCTGATATTCAAGTAACTAAGTTTGTCCCAGCCCACGGCCAAGCGATAATCGCATCCATATAGGTCTAGGTGGGTCTCTTCTTTAGCCCAAGTTACATATCAGCTCTTGTTTCGGTTTAACAGAGCGCTCTTTCTTTTTCACGGCGGCGTTTAAGGTCATCCCGACTCTGTAATCCCTCTCTGAATCCCTTTTCTCGTTAGGCTAGATTTTGCGATCATGAGGCCACAGTTCTGCTGCGCTAACATTCGTCATAATGATGATATCCTTCTCTGCGGTCTCGCAGGTACTCGCGCTTTTCATAGCGGTACAAAGCCATGCTGGTGCGTCGGGTGCGTCGTCTTATATGTATCTTAGAGCTTGATTCTGCCTTGCTAGTGGTGACACTCAAACGAGGATAAAAGGCATTACTGGATCATACTTTCCCATCGAACTCCGAAGGCCTGTATTCAACGAAGATTTACTTAGCACACCCGTGGAGCTTGGGAAGGAAATATGAGCTGATTACAGTACTTAGTCTCTCGGGTCCGTACATAGACTCCGATGCTGATCCACTCTCCTAATCCAGTTCGCCGAAGGCGTATTGGATTTTGACGGTCGTCAACCACTCCCTCATTTTGGGACTTAGAGGTATGTACTAACATCTTGCCCAATGTTAATGATGATCAACGCTGCACAGTCGGATCACTCACAGAATTGCTTAGATCTCGAAGTGGGCTGTCGAAATCATGGAGAAATGCACTTTTTCGTATTAGTGAACCGTAAAGAAGTGCACGCCTCACATACCTAGGCTGGCAGCAATGGCCATCTAGTCTCCCCGACTCTTGCTCGGTAAACGAATAATGGCCATCTCAAAATCTGTTTTGGAACCGTGTAAGTATTTACGGGATCCGGCCGCTTTTGGCCGCTTCAAGACATGTTGGCATGATGCTTGATCTGATACTACATAATTTGAAATGTATATATTATCGACGAGACTGGACGGAGATCTTGATGAACGATCCGTTCTATCACTGAAGTACTGATGCGCCAATTGTCTGGAGCTTTGCTATCCGTAGAGGAGTGAAAAAAGTCTCTTCTATTGCGGACCAAAACTTCTACTTCCACACAACTTGTACAGCATCTTCAGTTTGTTCGTTACTTATAGCTTTGACAGGGTTGCTTCAAGGGACACAACATGACCGCCGGCAACATGGTCGAGCTGACTCGAAGCATTCATATCATTCCTTATCCCCTTGGGCTTATGATCCAGGTCACCGGTTGCCCTCTTACCAAACCTTAATCTCACGAGCTAAATTGAGCCCATCCATGATCCAAAAAGTCATATCATATCAGCTACAAAGTTCCTTGAGCTTTCTCGAGCTTGTCCTCTACCCTGTCGTTCCGCGAGGCACCTCCGCCGTCGAGTTCCACACAGCGTCAACTGGCCGCGGAGGCTGGAGGTCAGGATGCTACCACACGCTCTCAAGATCGTATGGTTTGCGTTGTCCCTATTAGGTGCGGAATTTGACGCCGATTTTTCCGATTGCTAACAGTTTGGGATTCCTTGCAGGCCTACTTTCTTGCTGGGTGGTCCTAGGCACACTGGCGATAGCTGTGGGCTCCTACTGGGGTCCATTACTCTACTGCATTGGATGCACCATCTTGGAAGGCATGTTTTGCCTAGGTACGTCCTTCCAGCTCGACGCGAAAAGCAATGCCTCATGTTCACCATGCCCGCCACGCAGGGCTGATCTGGCGAATGAATCCTTTCCTTATGCCGCATGGATTTTGCGTCGGTGCGTGCTTTCGTTCGAGGAACTCTTCCGGTTCCCGCGTGTTCTGACATTCCAGTAGCACAAACTATCCTTATTACTTTCGGAACTTTCCTATTGACGGGCGTCTGTGCAACTTTTTCTGCTATAACAAGCCTAGCCATCTCGAAACCTGAAACTTGGGGTTTCAATGGAGCAAAGTAGGTTGCTTGTAAGTATTGAGAAGTTGGTGCCATTCTGACTTTACACAGGGCATTGGCCTGGCGTCCGGTGTACACGCTCCCTACTCTCGTCTTTCCAATCATAGCATCCGTAGTACACATTTCTCTGGTTGTCAAGTTAGATGCAGCACATCCAACTGACGGCCTTCAATGTGATGCAACTAGCCCTTTATGGTGAGTACATGAAGGAAAGGCCATCCCTTACCGTGTACTTATTTCTCATTTTTTTTTTTTCAAATAATCAGGGTACGCTTTCTCGGTTATGCCGGTATTCCGCTCGTATTTTCTCTGCCGTTTTCGTTTTCGTTTGTTCTATCGGTGGTTCGTATGTATAAGAACCGCAGTCAGATAGTTGCAACCTCACGTAATTTTGTGCGGCACAATGGATCCAGTTCCAATCTCACAGCTCTACCTCCACGTCGGACGCGTCGCAAAGATTTAGGGCGTACTCTTGGACTGGGAAACCTTACGCCGCCTATACCCACTCCCCGCGCTATACCATCTCCTTCTCCCTCACTAGCATATTCCCCGCAATCACCTGGACGAGCACCTATAACCCCAGGCCTCGCGAGTCCAGTACTTTCCGCTCGTCAGTTTCACCTTCCGTTCAATAATCCATCTGCTCTCGATACTTCTCATGATCCTCTTAGCACTTCACATTCTTCCACGATAGAGTACCATCAGGAGGAGGAGCCTGATTCGCCGGTCTCATCTGCTTTTCCTACCTTTGCACCTCCCAGCAATCCTGGAACGCCACCTATTCCCAGCGAATCGCCGCATGGACCAGCGGACTTTATGAAGTATTATGGGTATGGGTACAAGTATGACTGGCCAGAAGTTCAAGGTCGGGTACGATATTATTCCCCAGCTTCGAATGTCATAGATGTAGACGACTGGGATGATGACGATGTTAGCTCTATACGATGGACACATCACAGAGATGAAGATTACGAGAATCATGGTGCTGACGAGGAATTTCATCGGAAAGAGGCGGATGAAGAAAGTCTTGAAGAGGACTATGTTGTGATCGGAGGTAATGGGGCTCGACCAGACGGATCGAGCTTTCATTATGTTACTCAAAGTTTACGTGCGACCCCGACGGGCTCTCCGCGCTCGGGCTGTGAGTGATAGCTTGCTTGTGGCTCGAAAATTGGCAGACTAATGGACTGGTCCTCTTTTAGCTCAAACACAAGCTCGTACCAATACCCAACAGACTATCACAGATACGCCGCCCTTGTGGCGCTTTGTTATGTTTCAACTGTGAGTAGAACGACTATTTGAACACTAGGCAACGCATTTTAATCTTGCTCTGCAGCTCGTTTACCCTGATTTTATTTCTTGCTTGTATATCCACGTTAATTGACGTGATTGCACATCATACACGTCCTTCACCATTCGGGACGCAGCATGTAGCTTTACTTTTCGCTGCTTGGGGCCCAGTACTTATTTTCGGTACGTTCGCCGTGTTCGCTTGTCGTGTTCTCTTTCGTTATATCGCTGGAGTAGCTGAGCTGGTTTTGCTTTGTGTTTTAGGATACCATCCTTCTGTACGACAAACTATCACGTTCTGGCTACCCGTTAGACTTCGAAATTGATGACGGAAACATTTAAT
>RCHF01004282.1:0-21425 GCA_003987895.1 Neonothopanus nambi | reverse complement strand
ATGAGCACGAGCCCACGCTCTTCATCAGGAGCGGGTTGGAAGAAGCGCGTAAGTGTCAAACATAGAAGAAGCAACGCAAAAGAAGTTTCATGACCCGTGCCATAGTCCATGCGAACAAAGGAGCCAAACGAGGTGAGGAAGTACGGTTTGATATGAGGAATAACCGTGACAAAATCAGAGGGCAGAAGGTTGGTCAAAAGGACATCCGATTCCTGCTCGTCGGAACCGCAGCGTCATGGTAAGAATGTAATTAATCATAACTATTTTTGCTCACCTCCTCTAACCGTTTCCCCCAGGTACGAAAAGCAAGGTTTCCAAACCTCTGGGGTGTGTCCAAGGGCGGAATTTCATTTATCCATTCATCTAGAGTATCAAGTATGGATATCATACTTGCGATCGCCTGCAATCCAAAATCAGCATACTATAACCATTCTAGCCAGTAAAATATACACCCCTGACTTTGTGAGGGAGAATTCCACGGGAGCGACACTCCCACCACAGAATCGGTCAAACGCCGTAGAAAAATGGAGTAATCTTGGTAAGAACGGCACCGTCGCCAGTTTTCCACATCATGATCAGTAGATATTTTCTGAGTAGGGAGCTCTAGGTGAGATATCTCTGAAAGTTTTATTTCTCTCAGAGTAGTGGATGAAGCCATGTAAGACTGTCCCGAGAATGCGAAGATGATGGTCTGTGCGTAAGATGGTCACAGTGACGAAAAGATCACGTGTCTCTCCGGTCCCGCAAACGAGCGTAAACGCGTCAAGTCACGTACCATGTTACGCCGTGACTAAAACTCCTACCGCGACCACTGGCGACGACGAGCACTCGCAGTGCCGCTGAAGTTCTTTGAAAGTCTTTCTGTCTGTGTGGAAAGTGTTGAGAAAAATGGCTCCATATGATGATTGGAACAGAGTCGACGACGACGAAGACGAAGAATTACAGGATGCATCGGTGAGTCTTTGCCAACAATGTGTCCGAGTACTTCATCGCGTTAATCTGGACCTGTGACAGTATTTTGAATCAAAAAAGGATGTTATCTTATTCTGCATCGACTGTTCTCCTTCAATGCACGAGTTGAGAGAGGATCCAGATTACGAAGATACACAGACATCCCACCTGTACAGTGCGCTGCACGCTGCGATGCAAATACAGAAGAGGAAGGTGATAACGGGACCAAATGACTCTGTTGGGATACTTCTATTTAATACAGTGAGGATTTCTACGTTAATTCGTTGCAGAATCATTGTGACGTTCGGGATGAAGACCAGAACACCTGAGACAACGCGAGTGCAAGGCTCAGAGATCAAAAAGAACACCTTTCTATTCCAGCCTATCGCTCCATTAAGTGCATCTACAATCCAGGAGCTCATGCAGCTACTAGATGGTTTGTTTACCCTCCCTGTCTACAAGCGATAAAACTGAGAGAAATCAAAGCCGCAAGAGAAGATCCCGAAGAGCTGAAGAAAACCCTACCGCCCTTGACTGGTAAACGTGTAGCGATGGGAGATGTCTTCACAAGCTGTAACTGGGTCATGCGTGATGGGTTAGCTTTATCATTCTTGTTGGCCTGACTCTCGATATCACACCCTCTTTTAGTGCCCCTAAAACAGCGTCCAAACGTGTATTCCTAATTACGAATGACGATGACCCACACTCCGGACCTGGTAGCAAGCAATTGATTACGTCTGCTCGTACAACACTTAGGGTAATGTGCCCTCGTTTTGACAGGCGAATGACGATTTTCATAATATAATCCAGGACTTGACACAAGCTGGCATTACAGTAGAGCCCTTCTTTATTAGTACAGAAGAAAAACCATTCGATGTCTCGAAATTCTATTCTGTAAGTTTGAAGTTGATTCGTGAACCCACCTAACCTTGTCTCATTTAGTCCGTATTGCTCCCAAGCACTTTGGCAGAAGACGAAGATGATGCTGACGATCCTTCTGTGCTTCCGGAGTCCATTTCAATAGCTCGAATTGAAGACCTTTTAGCTCAAATGCGGTTCCATGAAGTTCCCAAGCGAGCTCAGTTTAGCATTCCCTTTGAACTTGCTCAGGGCTTAACAATTGGCATAAAAGGGTATGTAATTATTCTTTCGTGCGTGAACTATGTACCTTGACGTGATTTGTAGTTATGGCCTAGTCACTACACAAACCAAAGGCGCGTACAAATATTTCGCCGACCTTGGCGACAGGATGGAGGTGGCCACGGCAAAAACGGTGCATGTTGATGAGGTGGGCATTTTTTTCGGTACAAATCTTGCGATTTTCAAGGATGAACGTCAATCATTGCAGGATCGTCAAGCGGAAGTCGAGAAATCTGAGATTCTTTATGGCATGGAAGTCGGTGGCGCCCCCCTCGACAATGAAGGCTTCGAACGTGAAGATGAGGGCATAGCAGCAACTCGGGTTGTCAAGGCCGGTCAGCGGGTAAGTTAGCCTCTGTGAACTCTCGCTACTTCTATTCACCCAAAACCTACCAGCCTTTCTATACGGCGGATGAAATCAGATCATTCCGCACCTTAGGCCTTGAACCTGGTACGCCCTTACACTTTCAAGTACTCTCCTCAGTTTCTGCATATTTAACAGTGATAAAACTTCTGGGATTTAAGAAGCGCAGTACACTTGCTTTTGAAGATAATGTAAAACACTCTGTCTTCATTTATCCTGATGAACTAGTACGTCAAAGCGAAATTGCCCTCGCTTCTCCGTCTCTCTGACATGCCTGTAGTCGTATTCAGGCAGTAAACGGACGTTCAGTGCCCTTTTAAAGTCCATGATCAAGAAAAACAGGATAGGTCTCGTTCTTGTATTGCTGAGGCGAAACTCCTCCCCGACATTCTGTGCGCTTTTACCTCAGGTATGTCACCCAACCTATGTTATTTATGTTTTTCCCCGTCCCTTGCTGAGAGTTGCAATAGGAAGAGAAGCAGGATGACGGCGGTTGGACCGAGCCGGCGGGCTTCCATCTCATACCCCTACCTTTTGCAGACGACATTCGCGCTGCTCCAATTGATGAAGCCTATACTGGTGAACAAATAGACTTTGGTCGACACTTCTTTTCACTGACGGAGATTGTCCTGAAGCCCCCGATGGGCTCAAAGACGCTGCACGTGCTTGGATAGATAAACTGTCTGTGAAAACAGGTTACGTTCCAGATTCTTATCCAAATCCAGGTGAGGCAGCAACAAGTTTTTTTCCCAGTCTTGTCACGTCGTTGATGATCCTCTACAGCCCTTGCGTATCATAACGAGCAGCTACAAGCGAGTGCATTCCACGAACAATACGATCCCGAGGCGTTTGAAGATCTTACAGAGCCGAAGGTGGACTTAATCCATAAGGTCTGATTACATTCGAATGGGGTAGTGTGCGGCGACTCAAGGGTCTCGGTCTTTACCAAACCTTTAGCGAGCGGGGAAACTGATTAAAGCATGGAAAGAAGCGCTGGCGAATGACGACAGCATCACCTTCGTCCCTGCGACTACTGGATCCAAGCGTAAGGCGGTAAGTAGGCAGATTCATTTCTTAAACCTCGTTCCCTTACGGTAATGTTCATGTGTTCTACTTATTTGCACACAGGATGTAAGCGTTGGGGAGGCGGAGATTCGTAGTTATTATGACTCAGGGACACTTGCTAAGGCAAGCTTTTTTTCCTCTTTCCCTCACTCGCTCTGGGTGCCCGGCTAATGGCCTTGCGTTTCAGCTCCGTGTGGACCAGCTCAAGGTGAAGTCTCTTTTCGTGAGGTATTACATCATGTCATTAACATTCATACAGGAGTTTCTGAAGGCTAAAAGAGCGTCAACTGCTGGCAAGAAAGCCGACCTACTTGAACGAGTAGCGGAGTGGCTCGAGACACACTATAGAGTTGGATCTTAACCTTGAATACTTATACATACTGGACATCCCGTACATATTCGAGACTTGTCCTCCTCCTCCGGCGGAAAAACATATATGCTACAGCTAGGCTATAGTGTCCCTTTGTACCCGGTCTATGCCATTCTGATTTGCGACGATTACAGTCGCACAAACTGCTGTAGCTGGCCATCGTCGCGGGAGAAGTAGAGAGGTTTTAAGCGACGCCTGCCAGATTTTCTAGTTGCTACATCGTCGGTACATGAGTACGACATACTTAACATAGTTGTTACTTGGCTGCAACTTGCCATCTGGCCAAGAAGGTGATTGACTATGTTAAATCGACATGGACCGACGTCGACAAGCGAGACCGTAAACATTTTCAAATATCCGGTAGGTATGTGATACATATTTAGGAGTTACGGGTCAAAAATTCTTCAAGTTCAACGACGGGAACTGAGTTCTGAGGGCAGGTCGCCTGTTGCCGCCGGCGCGCCGCGAATCTGCCACGCAGGTTTGCTTCAATCAATACATACGCAACTGCAGCAGTACATAGAGCTGCTTACCTGCGGCGCGTTCTCGTCGGAAGGTTGAATACGCCGAGGTGGGGGCATTTATCTACAACGTCCCTACACTTCCAGAAAGCTCAAATCGCACTAAATACTTCTGATGCCAATTTCGATGGATACGCCTGTATGAAAGTTCGTTATAGGTACCAAATATGTAATCATGATTCATGAAGTAAAAAAGATACGGAACGCAATAGAAACCATAAGTCGGTTTCTTCCGGTACAGTGACATAGTGGAGGTGCGGGCGATTTATCAGCAAGTTAGAACTTCAAAGTTTTGCCTACTATACGGATGCGGGCGCAGGCACCACCCTGCATCACCGTGTAAGTCTGCCGCGGAAAAGATTAGGAACAGGTAGTGCAGGCAGACTCGGACCATAACACTGTCGTAACAACGCATGAGTAAGGTCAAAAGTTCTATTAAATCGTAAGAGTTATCATTTTCATCACTGCAACAGAACAAAGATCCAAGATAATGGCTTACAATGATAAAAAAGCATTTTCTCTAGCAGTAACTACATTTCAGAGCGCCCTTTTGATCCCAAGATGCCAAAGACGACCGCACTCGCCCTACGATCATCCCCTCCAATTCCTTGTCCATCCTGCCGTTTGCAGCGACAACAAAATGAATCAGCTGTAAGTTCTTGAACTGAGGTTTATCCAGAATACAGGATATATAGTTTAGAAAGGGTTGATCTAAGTGGAATTGGCGCGAGGATGCGAAAACGACCCGGAGAAAACGTAAGGTATGGCAGTTGATTCTTTGTAGGATTGAGGGAAGCCAAGATATCATCCCGAATACACGGTTTGGAGCGACGAGACTGAGATGTTGGAGAGAAGAATTAGCTGAGAGGTCGATGGAGGCTATTGCCTCGTCTGAGATGTCCTCTATGCATATATGTTACATAAGATATTCATTAGCGCCATTAGTGAAAGCGCCCAGTGATAATCATGACAGACCCAAAACGCTTACCTTGGGATATTATTTCCAATCCAGCCAGTAGAGGACCAAGAGATTTCAAAAGAGATGACGAATCAACCAAAAAGCGCGAAGTTTGAGCACCAAAATATGAGACTCGAAGACAAGTCTCCCGTGGAATACAAGCAGGATACATCCACGACATACTCTTCTCCATTCGATTCCCGCACCAACGCAGTCGGAGGCAACACGTGCCGTCCGACAACTGAGATTGAGAATCACCCGCCCTCGTCGGACGGAGAGACACTATTTCCGATTCTAACAGCTGCAAACCATTGATCTGAAGTACAGCTGAGAACTCGATATTTCGAAAAGCCAGTTCTCGGAGACCCACAAAGTTCCCAACAAAGTTGTAGAGCTGTAGGGGATCAGAGAACAGCATCTGATTCATCTCGAGGGATTCAATGGAATGCATTTCGGTCAAAGACTTCACGACTCTGTGATCCAGAAAGGTCCAACAGACACCGTTCAGTGATAGCATCTCGACCTTGCCCAGATGAGCTAGAGCTCCAATAACATCGGACAAGGCATCTAGTTGTTCGGCGTTCCAGGGAAAAAAGGAGATACCGTCTGAATAGGTATCGACGACTTGAAGCCGACGTACACGGGAAAAGATTGCGCTGAAAGAGAAGGGTGTATCTAGGAAGGACTTGAAGGCTGCGACAGAGTCATGGCGTAGACAGATAAAAGAGAAGGCGTGCGTATAGCTTCGCTGTCTCCAATGTTTGCAAACGAGGCTCGTATTTGACAAATTGGACCAATCAAGAACGAGCAGATCATCGATGATCAAGTCTTGCACTTCCGTTGGAATATGCGAGGAAAGTCTTTTAATAGATGTGTTGCTCTAATTCGTTTGAATGATCAAATCGCTATTCTGAGGAGCGGGAGAACGAACTGACCATGAATGTATGTAGTGGCAGTGGGAGGATTCAGGACTTGACAGATACGTAGTGAGAATATGAAAGAGTCTGAGTATGGCTTGTCGATGATGTTCACGAGACTAAAAGGCCTTCTGCCGCCAGTAGCTATAATGATCTCGGGAAGTCGGAGTTGTCATGTCGAAATTCGAATTCCAAGCGCCCGCCATGACTGTCCATCTAGGGCGGAAACATAGTATTCTTTTGTGACACTTGCGGCTTTTTGGATATTGGATATGTACGAAGATCCGAGATGAGCATATGGAGCGGACAAATCTTCCATTTTGCAAAAGATTGCTACGATCACGAAAGCACGGAGATTTGATTCCTCCTTGAAGATTTGGCCTCTTCGGTTTACTAAAAGGATGACGGAATTCGCAGAAGCTTTGGAAACCGGAGATCTCATATATACTTTATCATTGAAGGTCCTAAGTCTTAAAGTACGTTGGAGCAATCGGCGTTTTTGTGTCTTCGTTAGAAGCCCGGACGGAAGGTTCGAGCGGGATGTCAGCAGGGAAATCTGCTCAAAATCTGTTTCTTTGAAACAGTATTTATCAGATCACTTGGCACTGTGCAAGCGGTGTAGATACCTACGGAGGTGTCCCAAGGAACAACATGTCACAGCGGCTTGGGGCGGGTAGGTATGGTTGTTAGCAACAAGAAATGTTAGCGCCCAAATAGCGCTCAATGCTCATCCGTGATCACGTGCAGTGCTTACAAAGCATGAGCGAGATTGCGCCATGATGATCTTATCGGATAACGAACCCCGCTGTCTGGGAAAAATGAATCAGCCTCCTTTGCAATGTCGAACTACCACCAAGTCACCTCTCCTTCTCATTTCCAGCAGCTTCTGTCTGCAGATCTTAATCGCGTCTCTGTTCTCAATTTCTGGGCAGAATGGGCTGAACCTTGCAAGCAGATGAATGCAGTAACCCTTGAGCTTTCTAAAAAATACCCTCCGGTTCTGTTCCTGCAGGTGCGTACTTGAGAACGCTCTTTCAGCTCACCCATTTTGACATGATGAATTTAGATAGAAGCTGAAACACAGGCCGATATATCAGAATCGTTTGACATTGAAGCAGTACCCTCATTCATTCTCCTTCGGGTGGGTGTTTACCGCTCGATCCAATGACTTCAAAAATGAGCTGAATTTTGTCAAAGGGGCATACACTTTTGGAACGAATATCAGGAGCCGACGCACTTGCTTTAACCTCTGCTGTTGCTAAACATACTACTACACCATCTGTAACACCGAAGAGCAAAACAAATCTGTCGCCGGCCAAAGCTTCGGATCTCAATGGCGTACCGTATGAGAAGCAGGAGACACCTGAAGAACTTGATGCAAGGATGCGGCGAATCATGAACCAGAGCAAAGTCGTTTTGTTTATGAAAGGTACTCCGGAGGCACCGAGATGTGGCTTTTCTCGTCGCATATCGACTTTACTGAAGGATCAGAATGTGGAGTTCACACACTTCGATATTCTAGAGGATGAAGCAGTTCGACAAGGTGAGTGACCTTCCGTATCATCCTGTTCTTTTTTCTGAGTCAGTTCTACTGTCAGGCCTGAAGAAATTGAACGACTGGCCCACTTTCCCGCAGCTCATCATCAAGGGCGAGTTTGTTGGTGGACTGGATATCGTCCAAGAGATGGTCGACAACGGAGAGTTTGTAGAAGCAATTGCCTGATCAATGAACACAATTTCTTGTGAATGTATCATCAGTAATTCTTCAGTTTTCTTAGTCGGATAGCTATATGGCTTATTATGTTTGGAGCTGCAATTTCAAATTGGTTTGTACATGCCTGCAATATAACAGGGTCCCCATGACATCATCTTCGTCCCTCGAGAGCCCAGGTATTTGAATATTTCAAAAGCTTCAGCTCGCATCCAGGTACATATTTCTATTCTATACATATTACAGAGGTCGCCCTCAATGTTCCTTCAAACTTTTCTAAAGTGACGACATACGGCCTATCCAAGCATGCGTGTCAATTTGCGAATCTCATCGATAACTTTTGAAGAGAGATGCGAAGCTCACGGACGCGTCAAAGAGACTCCTGAGCCTTACTTAGTATACCTATAACACCGTCCAACTCACTCAACAGCTTCCGCCGAGTCCTCAGTGTCGTGCTTGGCACCCTCCACGAGTGAATGTCATGTATTTACTTACGTTTTCAGCGTGTTCCTCGATCTCCCAACCCTCTCCTTACTGACGTCCTCTCAAACCCCTGCCAATATCGGGTTCGCAGTGGATTCTGTCTTGAGTTCTGATATCGGCTAGGTCCGGTTCCCCGACTCGTGTTGGGCATGAGTCTGCAAGTATTACAGAATTTTACCCCTCGTTGTAGAGTGACACCGGGCCAATCCAGAGTTCCCGGCATATCTTATTGCATCTTATTACACTGCGTCATAGATCAAGCTTGTTCATAAGTGGTGTAGCTTGCTGCGTTCTGATAGGTTCAGACCGACTTACTATCTCACCCTGTTACTGGCGGAACAATGGAGGTACCTCAAAGGTATCTCCCAGGGGACGTAAACGTATTGAGCCTCTGGAATCGGTGCTAAATTCACGAGATATGTGTCTTCCAGATGAATTATCTGTAGTGCACGACCCATGCCTTGACATATATAGAAACTATGTATTGAACTCGTGTCGATCGTCTCCGACCCATTCAGACTACGTCCGCGACTCCGATGTGTTCTTCTCCGGGCTGCCTAGCCGAATCAATCATGGAGTCCGCCAGCCATACGATTACCCTCGCTAATCCATGCCAGCTCACCGCTTTAATTCATTTGCAAATGTGAGTATCTCATATTCATGTACGCAGGCGGAACCGATGGAAGAAGGATATATTCGGCCATTTGAAGGAACAGAGGAAAGAGGGCCCTAATTTTCTCAGAAAAGGACAAGCTACATATAAGCTCGTTTGTCGAAGAGTCGTGTGATCATTTGTACACTCACACGCCAGCTCCAAAGCGAAACGCACGTGTAGAAGAGAAAGCGTGTATGTGGTCACGGAAATTCGAAAAGACCATCCGTATAAATACGTCCGGGGTTGGACAAGACACGCGCGCGCAGCTTAAACGCTCAACACAGACCAAGCTTGGTCGTTTTCGTCATTGTGCCCGCACCCTCTTAGGGTCCAGTGCAGGCTTCAGCAGCTATACCGCCTATGCCCCTGCAATCGACGATCGCCACAAGGAGAGTTCTCCTACTACTTGAAGTCCAAGCTGCACTCCTGGCTGATCCACCGAAAGGCGTTCCCTCCGCGGCGGTGTTGCGTAAGAACATCGGTCGGGTGCTGACGTATGCGCGGAGTGCTAAACCACCGCCGTTGATTATACATGTGCGGAATTGTGGTGATGTAGGAGATTCGGACGAGCCTAATACCCCTGGGTGGCAGCTTACCTTTCCTCCGCTCCCTCATGAGCCGGTAATTGATAAGCGGAAGAATAATGCGTTCGCTGGTACGAAGCTTGGAGAGTATATTGTTCCGGACGCGGAAGTTGTGGTGGTGGGGGTGGCGTCGGATTATTCGGTGAGAGCGAGTGAGTAATTCATGAGCTTTCGGACAATTATGTATGGTGTTTTCTGACGAAATTGTCTGTAGCATGCAGCGCTGCACTTGGTCGAGGTAACGAAGTAATTCTGATTCGAGAGGCACATGGAACGTACGACAGAGTGGAAGTGCTGTACGGCGGCGGCATAACACCATCGCATATAATCGAAGCAGAGATAGAGGAGGAATTGGAGGAGGCTGGGGTACATGTTTTAGATATGAGGGACGTACCGGAAATTTTCACGGATAGATGATTTTGATGATTGAGAGGTGCAGATAGAAGCCAGTTTTTCCATCTTGTCCACGTCTTTCAGGTCGTATGCTGTCGCGTATGTCCTGGCTCTGAATCTTCCGAGGTTCACTAACAGTTTCGCCGCAGTTCCTGTCGTGTTCGTGCTTTTGCTTTCCTGGCTGGCTATGACAAATATAAGTATTTCAACCCGTATTATTTCCTTCTGGCCTCCGCTGGTTTCCTCAAGAAATCGTGCTGCGAGCATTTAATGAATTTCCTGCTAGGTATTCAAGTAGTCTATACGCAGTGTATCTAGTACTGTACTTACCTTGATTGATATGTAATTCTCTTGATTGTGTGCATGATACACTACATTTCCAGCGAATACATATAATTTTTCACGTCGAGGAAAAGAGTCAAGGCAGAGCTGAGCACTCAGCAGGAGCTGGATCTTGCAGTAGCCCACCGCCAGACCGGGACTCGGGAGTAATTTGATCACGTGGACCCAAATTGACACGTCGTCCTGAGCTCGGTAAAACACTTCAGGTGGCAAGCCAACGAAACAAAATCTTTTCTTCCAACTACTTCAAGCAGGCTGGCACGCCTGGCTTTGCTCTGCAACCATGGCCACTATGTCTGAAGAGGAAACATCAATTATCGAGAAACTTGACTCTGTCGTTCCTGCACCTCTTGCTCAGTTCGATGCGTTTCCAAAGATACCTTCGACATACAAATCCCGTTCTGAATCTAGAGGATTCATGACTCTTTTTGTGGCGTTTTTGGCATTTTTATTAATGCTGAATGACATTGGCGAGTTCATTTGGGGATGGCCGGATTATGAGTTCAGTGTTGACGCGGATCAGTCGAGCTTCATGAATATCAATGTGGATATGGTGGTTAACATGCCCTGTAGATGTAAGCTTTCCTCGTATAGCCTACATTTTGCAATTTTAACCTTCTATTTCAACTCAGATCTCAGTGTAGACTTGAGAGATGCTATAGGTGATCGGCTGTTCTTAAGTGGAAGCGGCTTACGACGTGACGGTGTATGTTTAAAGTTTTCATGTCTACTGTTATTTGACTAAAATCCCTCCAGACACGTTTTGATATTGGTCAAGCTACGAAGCTTAAGTACGCGTTTTCATACTCTTCTAATACCCCTACTCATTACTTGCCAGGCAGCATTCGGAAGCACTTTCTGCAAGCCAAGCTGTTGCCCAATCGCGCAAGTCTCGCGGCTTCTTTGACACAATCTTCCGAAGAAGTGCACCCGCTATGAAACCTACGTATGACTATCAGCCGCATGGTAGCGCCTGCAGGATTTGGGGTACTCTCGAAGTCAAAAAAGTTACCGCAAATTTACATGTAACTACTCTTGGGCATGGGTATGCTAGTCATGAACATGTGGACCACAAATGTGAGTTTTCTGGTTTTCGCAGCGAGTTCTCTTCTCTAACGAGCAAATTCATACAGTAATGAATCTCTCCCATGTCATTACTGAGTTTTCGTTCGGGCCTTTCTTCCCAGAAATTACACAACCCTTGGATCTCTCTTTCGAGGCGACCCAGGATCGTGAGTGCTCTTTTTAAAAAAAGGTTGTAGTCCAATCATTTTTACGCGCTCGCGATAGCATTCGTTGCCTATCAATACTTCCTTCACGTTGTCCCCACCACATACATTGCTCCACGCAGTGCACCGCTTCACACCAACCAGTATAGCGTGACTCATTACACCAGAGTGTTAGAACACAATCGTGGAACTCCGGGAATCTTTTTCAAATTCGACCTCGACCCCATGAGCCTGACAATTCACCAGAGAACGACATCTTTTATCCAGCTGGTCATTAGGTAAGAACACCTGCCCTATGCCCTGTGCAAAACACCCAAGCTCAACTACTCTTCTAGATGCGTGGGCGTTATCGGAGGTGTCTTCGTCTGTATGGGTTATGCCATTCGTATCACCACACGCGCCGTCGAAGTAGTCTCCGGAAACGACGACCAAGGCATTGTCACCGCCACCAGCAGTGGTGCTAAAGTCGGTCTCCGTGCCAAATGGGGAGGTAGCGATCTGCGTTCCCGAGGGAAGATGGTGCGTCAAGGCTCAGGTTGGACTCTCGAATCCAATCCAGGCTCGCCTGCCCTCGGCAGCGGCTACGCAAGTTACGCCAATTCTCCTATGATGCAGACTTTCTCCGGCTCTGCTGCGCCTTCTCCGTACCTCAACTCGCCATCGCTTTATCCTCCGTCGAACCCAGGCACGCCGAATCCCGGCGCGACATTTGGACCCGGGACGCCAGGTGGATCGCGTTTTGTACCCCCGCCACCCCGGACGCCAAGGACGCCGAGTGGTTCGATGAGTGGGATTCTGAGTCCTGCGTCAGCTGCTACGATAGCACCGTCGGCACCAGGGACGCCGGCCCACCCCATATTTCCTCCTACACCTAATCCTGCAACAAATGGGAATGGATTCCCTACGAGTCCTCCTCCGAAAAGAATGTCGATGGGTGGTGCGAAGAAAGAGGATTAGGAATAAATTTGCGCTTGGGGGGGGGGGTCGAGGTTGAAGGGCGAAGGGCAGACACGTATTATATTCTGCGTAACATTTCACATGGAACGGTCCCACTTTTATTCGACATTTGTTGTATTTGAGATAATCAAGCACGTAATATTGATGTAAGGAAATGTTGAAGTACCTCTCACGGCGCCCATGTCACAATTATTGGCGGATATAAGGGAGTTTCTTTCTGTCAGGAGCTCGGTAAGGTTTGCTTTGGCCTGACGTCATCGGTTTCCAAAGCAACACTGTACTGTAGAAACCAGAAATCTGAGATGTGAATATTATTTTGAAAGTTGTAGAAATGGGAATTAGTGTATACGTAGTGCATAGGGTATTATACAGTGTTACGTTCTAACACTAATCGGTGGATTTGTAGTAAACAGTGGTCATGAACTTTTCGTGATACCTCTCAGTAACTGCAACACCGAACGTGCCCTCTTTGATTTTACTGGTACACAAATGCTTCAAAGCAACATGGCTAGGCGGAGCATAGATTCCGCGCGAAGATGCATTATGCGTCATGGTAAGATCGTCAACGAAAGTTGAGACCTCTTCGTTGCGTGCTGCCTCCTTTCCTTTCTTTATGGAAGATCGAGAGGACAATACTTGTGAGAACTCCCATCCATGGGCCAATTGATCGGAAGCAGTCAAAGCTGGTTTCATGTCCTTCGTTTGGGATGAGATTTGTCTTTTCCTTGATTTCGCTTGGGCTAGTTGATATAATTGGTCCTTCTCTTCCTTACTCGTCCCGTGTGAATCTCGTCTTTCTTCTTCAGCAGTTAGCCATGTTCGAGTAGAATGTCTAGTTGAGCTGTTGCCCTCTGGGAAAGAAGGGCGAGATGATGAAGATGCAGGAATCGCGTCGTTCAGAAGAGAAGAGGACGTGGAGGCATCGCCTTCACTTGGAGACCACCTCTTCAGATTACCCGCTCCTTCCAGCATTGAGTCTGAGATATGTGTATCTGAATTTACGAGTCCAACTGACCAGGACTTCAAGTTTGACTTATTCAGTTGACGCGGAAGCTGAGGTGCTGGAGGAACAGATGGTACCGAAATAGGTGTGCGCGGACTGCTGGATTCCTGTCTCGAGCTCTCCTCAACAAACTGCTGCAGATAGCCCTCTTCTAAATCTGCAGCTTCCAAAAGCTCCAGCGGAATCTCAGAAGACCAGATGGCTACTTCTTCATCGTCGTCGAGGCCCGATTCCACTGGGTTCGAAATGTCCAGCTCGGGTGTGAGTTTCTGAGGTAATCCGAGAGGTAAAGTCGTCCTAACGGTGGGCGGTGAGTGTTTTGGCTGAGAGTGACTGTCGGATAGAAGGCTCTGAAAGAAATTCTGAAGAACATCATGCTGGGACACCGGATGGGAAACACTGCTGTAAGCAGGATTCTGCTTTTTATTTCGACTATCGGCTTCTTTGCCACTAGCAACGGGAGGGCGCTGCTGTAGCTGCGAGTCCGATGGCAGAGGTGCAGCGGGAATTGCATTCACGCCTGATAGATGAGTGTTGCTTGGGGGTTTGGCTGGCAAGCCAAATTCTTGGGTAAGAGGCATGGTCGATGTACTGCTATCTTTGTATGTATTTTTTATGCTTCCCGGACCCTGGTGTTGATGCACTGGTGATACATTGGCAGCCCTCCTCCTCCTCTTATCCGCCGCACCATATCGAGGTGGCTTCTCTGAGTCCCTGATTAGAGGGGATAAATCGGAGAAGCGCAATACTCGTGTCACTGGGATATCTTTTTCATCCTGCTCGAAAAAGTCCGAAAGCTTTTCTTGGAATCTCCTGGAGCTCGTGTACACCTCCGTTTGAAGTGATTTAGATGAAAATTGGCGTGATTTGGTTCTATTCCTGTACCCAAACATACCCAGAAGACGACGTGTAGATTTCGTGGACTACAGAGGAATCAGTAACCAGTGTGGATTGAGATTTAAAAGGTACGGATCAGACCGCTCGGTTAAGGAAATCGACTCACCAAGATGGTTGGAGAAGTATTTTCGTCGCGTCCAGAGTCTTCTGACGCCGGCTCCTCCGGCTCTAAGTAGCCAGGGTATTCGGGAGGTAAATCAAACAAGACGGAAGGTGGAGAGATATAAAAACTCGGGACTTCGGCATGCACCTCAACATAGTCACAGCTGGTAGTATTGTCAATGCTTGCCAAATGAGCTCGGCCTAATATGTATTAGATGCAGTCAGATTTCCAAACAGTTCTGACAGAATGCTTTTACTTGCCATTTTCTGAAACCACTTTGAACTTGTGCGGTAGTCTAGCAAGTAAGGTATCTCGGTCAGGTAAATCCTGATCGCCCTGTAATGATATTTGTCAGATAGAAATAGAAACTTCAAGACTCAGGTAGAACTGCTGTCCCCTTACGCACTTCATTGAGGAGTGACATCCATTCTTCATCATGCGTCAACGCAACTTCGAGGTTATCGCTCTACATTTGTATCCAATCATCCCCAAGATAGCAAAATTTCAGATATCCGAGCCATAAGTAATATGCGAAGAACGCAATGCGATGCTGCTTACTGTCTTCAACAGAAAATCGTTGATATGATCAGAAGGGTGTGTCGTCTTTGATCCAGGAATTAGCCAAAAGAAAAATGTAGTTGTCTCTATGGACTCGCCTTGTGCGCCTCAAGCTCCGGGACATGAGAAACATACACCGAATTATCTTGCTGGGAGTCCGAGTGGGATCCAGATCTACCCGAGGAACTCCCTCCGCGCTCGTCCGTTCCGGAAGCACTCGAGAAACCGCCACCCAGTCCAAATGGAATATTTCCGCCCATCCTCGAGTACCTCAGATCTTCCGGCTTCAGATCCTCAATATCTTTGGTAGTCACTGCCACGCGGGCGAAAGGGTTTGTAGACTTTTCTCCAAGTGAAATCTTATACCCTCGGATGAAAAGACATTGGTTCTTCATGACCGGGTCATTGATGTTATTCCTGTCTGCATCGACACTAGGCACCGTGGCGAACGACTCTGGACCGGAACGAGTGGCAGTGTCTATCACGCTGTCCTGTATCCAGTAGTATTTTTCAGACCACTTCAGATTCTCTGGTAGTCGAGGCTGGGTATCAGACTCGGGAGTACTAATGAGTGAGCTAAATAGCGGTGCCCACCACCAACCCCGGTTTGAAGTGGAACTCGGATTCGGAGTGTTTGTGGCTCCACCGCCTCTCACGGTAGCAGGATGTTGCTGAAAGCGCATAATCATCTCTTCTCTGTCAGGATTCGAGAATGCCGCCACACCCCAGCAACTTGATTTATCGTATCCTGTAACAAGATACAGAGCTCCGTTTGGAACCTGGCGGCCGAGGGTACCATTTATATGGCTATACCAGCTAATAGCATTCTGTTGGGCGTAAGATAGAAAGTCTCGATAGTTGATCAAATCTCTGGATAAACCCCCTTCTGGGATAATGAGTATAGCACCTCGAGGTGCAGAGGTTGTGATTTTGTAGCCTGAGCCAAGGCCGGTATCCGAATATCTACTGGTTTGTTAGTCGCTGAACGTCCGAAGAGAGAATAAGCAACGAACGCTCACTCTGATGAATTATTTGAATCAAGTCGGAGACATCTAATTTTAGGATTACTGATCAAATCCCCAGGTTTATGTTTATCCTCAACTGTTCTGCAGCGCAATGGTAAGTTCGTAAAACTCGCCGAGATAGTTGTCATCGACTGAGTCCGAGTCAAATCATCCGAGAACGAAATTGGTATAAAACCGGGCGGAGTCCTTCCTTGATTGATGGGATGGTGAGCAGGTCGGGTGATATTGAAAACATATTCGAACGATCCATCGTTTGCTACAAATCCTACATCACCAATCTGCACACCAGAGGCATTGTATTCTGGCGGAACGTGAGTGCCTTGAGGATCCGGTCTCCAGACTGGAAGTCCATGCTTTTTAACAAGGAGACTGTGTACATATATTTCGTGATTAGCCTGAGTCTCATCGTCGTGAGGAATTGGAGTGAAGGATTCAGAGGAACTGGAGTCGCTGGACCAGGCAGTGGCACTTGTGCCATTGGTGCTGCTATCTCCGGATGGATGTGACGGGTTCGTATTGATAACAAATGAAGGACCACTTATGTGAAATCCAGCCGCGTTTTGAAAAAGGTGCGAAGATGCCATGGCCGTCCTGCGCTTAGAGCTCAGAGTCAAGGATGGGATCCCGAGAAAGCTGTTTAAAAGAGACTGGCGCGCACAAAGCGCGCATCATGTCGTGGCGGTTACGGCTGTGCGGTGTCGCTGTGGAGGTTCTCACGGGATGTAGTGACTATATAACAAGGTGACAAGGGTTATGTAGTCTGCCGATCTAACTGGACAAATTTCGTCTGCGCGTACCCATCACGACTATATAGCAGCATTAATTTCGTACAAGCTACATGATATCTTAGCCTGAAAGCATTCGATCCCCCAACAAACAAAATCCTGCTCGTGACCGACTGTTCGAGTACTGTTGTGCTGCTTGTGGCGACAGGCTGAAAACCAGGCCAATGCGTAGCCAGGGTCGTTATAGTCAACAATGCGCGGGTTCCTCTCGCTTCTCCTGCTCTTCCCTTCCTCCCTCCTCTTCCTCGCCAGTTATTTTCCAACCGGAGTATTTTTTTTCCTGTTGGGGTTCAGGCGTGGAAGGTGGCTTGCGGCTGAAGAAACACCACAGGTACACGTCCAGGTCCAGCACAGATAGATTACGCAAACAGGACAAGGGTCCTTGGGGGAGGTTTTTGGGACTGTATAGACTCGAATGGAGAGGAAAGTCGCGTTGTTGAAAGTTCCTGCCAGGCCAAGGCCAATTGAAGACGTGAAGGTCGTGATTTGCCGGTGTACGACAAAGAACCGTAGAAACTCTTTTTCAAGTCTCAAGCGACCAAAAGTTTCAACTCGAGATGCCTGGTGCCTAAGCAAGCGATCATTCCCCCCTCTCCTTTCCCTAGAACTAGACAAGTGCGGCGAACTATGTCCAAGCGACATACAGTCTTCAGCGACACATACGCCGGATAGCCGAAACATGTACGAATGGTAAACGCTGTGCCAGGGCGGACTAGAGGAAGATTGGTAGACTAGTAGGAAGGAGAGAGTTGCCATTAGTATGACAGGTAGGCTGAATATGCAATACTCAGCACTCACTATAGTGCATGAAAAAGGCTGCAGAAGTCTTCTTAACCTCCAGTACAGACTCCAGGCTGGGGATGACAATTGTTTACTCCTCCTTCTCCCTCTTACCAGGACCAGAAGAGTGCGACACGCTATGAAGCCGACGTGCAGTCTTCAGCGCCACGTATGTCAGATAACAGAAACACGTAAGAATGGTGAATACCGTGCCAGACTGGACGAGGCGAAGATCGGAGGGGGTCCCCACGGGAAAGAGTAGGGTTTGGCCGCGTGAACTAAAAGATATCGTAGGGTGATAGTAGTAAGATTTCTCAGAAAAGTCGGGCCTTGGCGGGGAATGTGGTTCGAGTGACCAGTGAGACACTAGACGTGTCATGGCATTAGTATAGGTAAGAAAAATGGAAAACTGAAAGGGCTCATACCCGGGTCATCACAAGCAATGAAAATATCCAGCCAAGGAACGTCTACTGTCCGATAACTTTCTTCACTAAGCTCGCCGTACCGAAGGTGCAGCGGAAGCGCAATCTCCTTCGTGTACTCTGTCTCCTTCTCCATATTAGAAGTGTCAACGTCGAGCATCACAAAGCTTCCTCCTCCGTGTCCCAGCGCAGCCACAGGCAGCTCCAAGTTCTTCACCCCGTAATGCTCATACTTGTAAGCGCGGCGATAATTTGCCAGCTCGAATGTATCCACGAAAACCTCAATTGGTAACCTGTAGTGAAGATAAAAATCGCATCTATGTTCTTCCAGTAAAAATGTCCAGTTTGTCGAAGAGATATTGGTGAAAAACGTAGGATGAAATCCGTTTGGCTTGATCCTGGATGTGGTTGAAAGCAAGGCCATCAGGTGTGGCTGTGTAAAATAAATACCTTGATGTCGAAACACATACTCTCGCATGCTCTACAAGTACCTGCTATCAAGAAACTTGCTGGGAAGCGTGTAGTTCTCGCTTCTAATAGTCCAAGGAGAAAGGAAATACTTCAAACATATGTGAGTCTCTCTACAATGATCGATGCGTTAGCGTTTCCAGAGACTTGAATACTAGGGCCTTGCACCAGACATCGTTCCTTCGACATTCGAGGAAGATCTACCTGTTGGAGGATTCGAAGATATTCATGAATATCCTGTATCTACTGCTACGCATAAAGCAGTAGAGGTCTATGAGAAATTGGTCGAGCAGAATCCAGACGATGCTCCTGATTTAGTTATTGCAGGTACAGCCGTTGTCCCTCGTCCTAATCTAATGCTCTGAAACCGTTATTGTGTTGTGTCTATATCCTGGAATATCTAGCGGACACAGTAGTCCTAACCCATATCCAACCCTCCACCTCCGAGGTATCTTACTCCGTCTTACCAGCTACACCGCAGGAACTCCTTGAAAAGCCTGCGGACAAAGAAGATAATCTACGCATGCTACTGGATTTGAATGGAGGAGTGTGCGAGGTCGTCACAGGTGTTACTGTCGGTTAGTCCTTACTCAATTGCCCGCGCACATATTAATCAATCGTCGAAATAGTATACCCCGTCCTTACCTCGCCAGGATACGCGCTGAAGTAGGTGCCTTACATTATTTCCTACCCACACAGCTCTCGCTTTTTCTGGTATCTCGCTTTCTGGGCTCCCCTCATATCATGATCCCCACAGATCAATAGACGAACGCACGCTAGTCTATTTCGCTGATAATCCTCAACATCTCGTCAAAGCATACGTCGACAGTGGTGAAGGCATCGATAGGGCAGGCGGGTTTGCTATCCAAGCAAGTCGGATTATTTAGTTCATGCCTTCTTTAAGGCTCATAGTACCTTCATTCTGAATTTTCACGTATAGGGTCTCGGTGGTATGCTCATCCGAAAAATCGAAGGGGATTACAATAACGTCGTTGGTTTCCCTGCCGCATCGTTTTTCCAGCTTTTGGATATGCTTGTCGAGGAAGAGCCGGATTTCTTAGAGGTATAGATATAGATGCAATTGCGTTTTATAGGTGAGATTCTCTTCAGAAAGGACTCAAGAGCAGTTTTCACGGTGACAACTGGGCAGGGAGATGTGTACTTGGATCCATCATTGAAATACACTAATCGGTGAAAGAGCGCTTGTCGTTGTCAATGCAAGATTCGGTCCTTGCCGCTCGTGATAATACTGCCCAGCTATGCTGGGCTAAGTATAATTGACTCAAACTTCAGTGATAGCGAGAAACTCTCGTAAGTTCCCGCTGCCGTGCTCAAGTGATACCTTATCACTTGACACTGCTAATAGCTATGAATTCAACAGTATAGACGGCGTTAAAGAGTGCCACCGGTATGGTATCTTCTGAGAATTTCCGTGCCAGAAAGAACGTCATATGAGTTCTTCTGGGCTTATAAGACTGAGCCTGGTCAGCTTTGTCTCTGTATCTGCCTTCTTTTCCATTTATCTTTGTACGAGCTTAAAAATGACATTATTCACGACTCCGCTCTACTGCATTTGCTTCGTCTTTGTATTTTTGACTAGCCGCACTCTGCGCCACAGCTCATGGCTGAAGTCCAAACTTCCTCCTGGTCCTCGTGGTCTTCCTCTTCTCGGGAACATTTTCCAGCTCAAACGCGATGCATGGCATATCTTTGATGAATGGAAAACCACCTATGGTAAGTCCTCACATCATATAGCTGAGCTTTAGCGGAAAAAGAAGTTTCATTGTCTGACCTGCGGAATCCTATCACAGGTTCAATCGTATACATCCATCTCGGCGGCCAACCGATCATAATTCTCAACACAAAGGAAGCTGCAACAGAGCTCCTACATCGCCGAGCTGCCAATTATTCCGACAGACCAAGAAACATTGTAGCCGGAGAGTATCTTAGCCATGGGAAAACACTGACTTTGACGAGATACGGTAACTTGTCTGTGCTTCTTTCACTCTTTTATATGAGTGATGGGAACACTCATCTGAAATTGATTTATCACAGATGGCGTAGGCTGCGGCGTGCGGGTCATACAACCTTAAAAACAGACAAAAGCAATATGTACCGTTCAATACAGGCTGACGAAGCCATACTTCTCGCCTATGACATGCTCAGTACTTCCGATAAATGGAATGACATTATTGCTCGGTGAGCAGCAAATTAGGATTGTATTCGTTTCTTGATATTGACCCGCTTAATCAGTTTCATGGCTTCATCTGTAGCCCGTACAATCTATGACAGGCCTCGTATCAAGCCAGGAATGGATCCGGTTGTAAAGGAGTTGTTTACTATAGCAGAAAAGTTCTCAGAAGCTCTGTATCCAGGAGCACATCTCGTTGAGATACTACCGATCTTAGAGTATCTCCCACGTGCACTAGCTGGCTGGAAGCGGGAAGCTGAGGAGACCTATCAGTCCTGGACAGGTACCTTCGTGCGCTATTTTACGGAGGTGAAGGATAAGATGGTATATTTCACGTACTTGTCCTAGCACTTGATTGGTTTGCTAATGGTGTTTTAGGTCAAAGGAGAACAAAAACCATGTGTGTGCTCAAGCATGATTGAGCAGGAGTCAAAGACCTTGAGTGAAGGTGAAGCGGCTTGGCTGTCTGGGTCGATTTAGTAAACTACTTGAATTATTTTATCACCTGTGTTGTGTCTAATCATTGTCTCTTACAGTCTTGCAGCTTACGAAA
>RCHF01004281.1:0-13673 GCA_003987895.1 Neonothopanus nambi | reverse complement strand
CCATGATCCCAGTCCTGAGTAGGTTCTGATGAGAGAGGCCGCTTGGCCCATGGAACTGAGGGGGCCTCGGAGTCTCTAGGCGTACAAAAAGGCTACTTGAATTGTTTCTCCTTGACGCAATCAACTCGCTGTGTAAGGGCGGGACAGGAAATAAGACGATAGTTTCACTTGGAAGGAAACTGAGCATGAACCTCGATACAAGGCGATGAACCTCGTCCCCCTTGTTTAGCTCGTTCTTTGTGATACGTGGTTGAACTTTGAGTCGTTCTTCATACTGATGAGGGAAAACCATCAAGTCATTGCAAACATAGGCAAGTGCGTCCCACTTGCGAGCTTTCAAACGTCGACACATAGCTTTTACTTCCGCCGTTGTTTCTAGAGCATTCCCAGAGAGCTCCATATGAATATCATAAACATCTTGGAATGCACGTACATCGTTCCAGATGGCATTCTTGAGGGGAAGCATTCGCTGTATGCGATATTCTTTGAGGTCTGCGGATAGGTGCGCCCACTCCACTAACAGGAGTCGTTGTTCGTCATGCTTCTCTTCAAGGTCCAGAGGTTTCATGATATGCTGCAGCCGGTCTGGAATGGGACTGTTTGGCTTGTTTTTAGATCCTGACAAGGTGATCGAAAGATGAGGAGGTGGAACGAAGTCAAAGTGGAAGGCAAAAAAGTCGGCTCGCTCTACCTCGCTATTCTTCTCTGGGTTATCTAGACCCAAGGCCACTCGGAAAAAGTTTTGCTGGACGCGTTGAAAGATGGTGTGCATCGGGTCGACAACAAGTTGTTTTGAAGGTCGCCAGTAGGGCAAGCGCCAGAGTTCAGAATATCGGGTGCCGTATACCTGCTCGATCCGTGTGCGGTCTTTCTCGTCTTCTGCATCTCTCCATAATTCTGCGCCCAACTTCAAGAATTCATTGTCGAGAGGCTCCCAATTTTCATAATCAGTCCTTCCCAAGTGTGCTGTGTGCCAGCACTTACATATAAAACAAAAATGATGTGACATGACATCCAACAGCCCTGCGTAAGGGCACGCAGCTTTAAAGTCCATGACATCGTTCGCAATTGCAATTCGAAAAGTCCTTTCATATGGTGATAATTTCTCTCCAAGACGGTATGTGTTGTACGTGGCATAAGGTGCGAACCCATGGCAGTAAGCGATTTCCAGGTCAGTAATAAGGGGTCGTAGATAATGACAGTGAGCTGCCTGTTTACTGTCAGGCTCTCGCGGGCCTTGGATTATTCCAGGAATGTAAATGTAGGCAGGATCGTTCGCCATTTGAAGCGGAAGATTCAAGCAGAATAAGGCCATGACGCCGGTAGAAGCACTACGGCCACGGATCCGATTTCCTTCGACGTTGAAAGAGTCTCTGTGTAGCCTAAATAACCATCGCCCCTCTTCACCACGGTCTGCAATGAAATCTGCTCCATCAGCTGCTCGTAAACCTCTTATGAACTCTCCATCTCGTGCATCTCGTTTCTCTGCAGGAGCATAAGGTGATTTCGTAACATCATTGCAAAAAGCATCGCCATACTGCTTGATACCAGGAAGTGCAATGAATTTTCTGAACCAATCGGTGAAGGGATAGTAATGATAAAACTTTATTGGTTTATTAAACCGTAAGAGAGGGGTAGAGCAAGGTTCACTCGATGACATCGCTCTGTATGAACATATGCTGGGATAAGTTGGGTCGGCACCCTCGGTGGAATAGCTTGGCGGATAGGTGAAACTGCAGCTCGGGCACACTGCATAAGGGATGCTGACTATACCCAGATTGAGTCAATCTTCTAATGTAGTGATGGATTCTGGGACAGCAGAGATAGCATTTCTTTGCAATATATTAGGTCCGTCAGGGGTAAGAAGAGTCATGGAGAATCCAAATAGTTTTAGGGCTTTCAGCATGAACCCAGCCCCACGCTCAGAAGCTCCCTCAAACACCCTGTTGACAAGTGCTATACAGTACGCAATCAATGTCGGGGTCTGATGACGGGAGCTCGGGTCCATAAAAGCTTTTCCTATAGGACAGTAACATAGTTTTAATCGATTCTGTAGCCTCTGAAAAATTACTCACTGTTATCGATTCTCAACGGCGTCATGTCCGGGTACTTCTTACGCAAAAGCTCCAATCGGTTACGCAGAAACCTAAGGCGACCTCTGGTTTCTTTAGCTACTGTATCCGTTAGATCAGATTGCTGAATGGATCCGACGTATTCCTGTGCGAATTGTACGGCCCCTTCAACTTCACGTAAGGTTGTCTGGATGTTGGAGGCATTGGAGTCATCGGAAAGCTGAGTGAGTGTCGTCTCCATCTCGGTTAAAGCATTTTGAGCGATTGTTGCCTTCACAATGGAACATTTTACCGACATATGTGTGAGGTGGGATTCTCCGAAGGGGTGAAGGTAACCATCCTTTCCCGGGATCATTATCGACTCGAAACTATTGGGATTGCCACCGGTCGTGGTTCGCGCCTCCTTTTCCTGTTCGTCTAGAAATATCTTTGACCACTAACAATCGCAAAAATAAAAGCTCAATTCCATACTGCGAGCATCCAATGAGAAGTCGTAGGGACTTACCGCTACTTCGTTAACATGTTTGAAGAGCTTATCTAAATCTGAGAGTTCGAGAAGGTTTGGCGAAGGAAGGTCGCTAGTTCGATTTAGTGCAATCGTCGCCATAACGCTATCACCATAATTAAAGACACTCGAGCTTGAAGCTTGAGGGGCTGGAGTGGTGTGTCGAGTCACTGAAGCTGAGGTACAAGGTAAAGAGTGAGAGCGATGAATAGGTGGCAGAGTGTAGCATTCATTGTCTTCTTCACTCTGTCTACGCTTCCCCAAGAGGGATTGAAATTTAGATACCGAAGAGCTGTGATTGCTAGAGATGAGAGTCAAGCTCGGATGTTCCTCAGATGAATGAGTCTCATCGTCTTTCAAATTGGAGACCAGAAATTCACGAAACTTAGAGACCATGAATAGATAGAAACGAGTTGAGTAGAAGTATACAAAGACTCCCGTCGACGTTTAATTAAGCGCCTGGATGATCGGTGTATCATGTGACATAGATACCCAGAACTGAACATTGCGAAACTTGAAGTCACTTCGCTTGAGATGCTTCACATCGCAACTGTGTTTCTCCGACGATTTGATCTGAAGAACTCATACTGCGAGAGCGACCCGTTTCTTCTCGTGCCCTTTTCAGTCATACGTGTCGCCCTTTTGTATAAGTACACGCCATAATTTCTAACAGTGTTTTACAGTGTTTTAAGAGGAACAACGGGACATTAAGACGTTTCCTTCGGACAGCTCAAAACTTGCGGAAATGGACTTCTGTATGTCATTCTACGGTCTTCTGCTGTTCAAGCATTCCCTCTCTGATGATTGTCTATTTGTGAACGGTACAGGGCTTCGCCATCGGGTTACGGGAGACAACGTTTATGAAGGGCATCGTATTCTGAAGGGATTGTACTATAGTTGGCAATATCTGGTTCGTACCATGTCGCTTATCTGCTCACTGAATTCTGATTCGGTTGAATGACAGATATCAATATACCTCGCCCAACATTCCAGACCTACAAGAGATAGATTTTCGAATTGTTATACTTCGTCGCAGCCATCGACGACATGCTGTCCTGCATAGGCGTGATGATCATGAAGTCCATTTGCATAGCATTTGAATCGGTCTTCACCCACCGTCTTCGCAGCAAAACGTCTCTTACTTCCCTGCGAGCGGCGCTGAAGAAGTGTATGTCAGACGGGGAAGCTGGTTTTGCACTTGCGAGGGCAAGTATCATTTCTACCCTTTGAAGGAATAGGGTTGACTTCTACGGAGGACGTGGGACTTGAAGCCAACGAGAGATGCATGGGGTTTAGAGAGGGATGGGGTGGTAGACCCACAGAATTAGAGGAGAGTCTTGTAATCATTGAGCTGGTACCCATACCATCTCCTCGCCAACGCCAACGTTCCGACCGCCCTACCAGCTCCGAGTTACCTTCGTCGACATATACCTCTACCTCACCTTCTCGTATCGGCGACCTTCCAACCTGCCTCTCAGGTTGGTTCTCACATACATTTTCCTCTTCGTCCACAGACCTTTCTCGCCCCACACTCATCACGCAAGCTCATTCCCCACCTTCGAATTCGCTCTCGACAGGGTCTACTGCCTCACCGAGGAATAGGCTGTCTGCAGCTTCTGTGTTGCTCACAGCAGCCAAGCATGGGACAGGCCATCTTGACAAGGCTATGCGGTACCTGCTGGACAGCAGCGCCACGCTAGACAAGTGCTTTGACTCAATTTGGCTGTTGGGTGCATAGCATATTGGATACGAGCAACCTCAGCTCTCGCTCTCGTGGCCAACATGCTTCCTCTGCAAGCAGCTCCTCACACTCCAACCCCAATTCACAGTTTCTATCATAATCTTAGCCTGCCTCTTCACAACCTCAGTCCCTGTCTTCTTCTGTGTCTTCATACACCACTACACCAAACGCTTCTGCCTATAACCCCGACTCTTCGGCCTCTTCCACGCATAGTATTAACAGTAAGGGCCCAAAACATCCCGGAGCGAACTGGCCTCCTGTTTTCTATGCGGACTTTATTTCGAGGGTGTGGCTTATGTATCGGTCGCATTTCACGCCCATACGGGATGAGAGGTTGAATGATTTGGCTCCTCCAGCGTGAACCGCTTATGGGTCCTCGTGCATCATCTGGTGTTTCCTCTATTCCCAATCCTACTTCTCCTTCGACGTTCTCTACCTCGTCTGCTGCATCGAGACGGACATCATCTCGGTACACCACCGACTCTTATATATCCGACTCTTCTTTGAGCACGAACTATAGTAATAATAGCAGTCGAGCGGGACCTGGGAGTCCCACGTCCACCGTGGCGTCAAAGAAATGAGGCTGGGGCGGGCTCGGTGGAGAGAAAGGCTGGACGAGTGACTTGGGTGGGGGTGTATGCTTCGTACAGGCCAGAGTCTGTTAGCCAACGCGCTGGTTCTCATGCACCTGGGGAGGGACTGGCCGCCTCATCCAGAGATGATGAGGGAGTATGCGATGTATGTGCAGATTGTGACGTGGTTCTTGATGCGCCAGCCGAGCAAGCGCCGTTTGGTGTGCATCTGATGGCGTTGGCGGGGAAGGAGTTGGGTAAGGATGTGGGGATATGGTTTGGGCCTAGTACCACTGCGGGAGCTATCAAGTGAGTGTTTCATAATTTTTCTTCTTTTGGATCTAATTAAATTTGTACAGGACGCTTGTGCATGTGTATCCTGATGCTGGGATGGGTGTTTCGGTCGCTACCGATGGAACGCTGTACCGGACGGACGTGTATGCTGCTTCTCATGGTGCTAGCTCTAGCTCGTATCCCCGTAGAGGTCTTAGGGTGATCGTCCTGTCTTATTGCTGCTTGGGATCAGGTTGGGTTTAGACGGCGTGAACTCCATTTACTACGACACTATCAAGGTTGGTATCGCCGTTTGACTCCCGCAGATTGTCATTATCAGACTGCTAATTCACTCTTCTAGCTTTTGTATGCATTCCCACAATCAGTTGGGATTTGCAGGCGGTCGGCCGAGCTCTTCGTACTATTTTGTAGGCTCTCAAGCGGATAACCTGTTTTATCTCGATTCTCATCGTACAAGGCCTGCGGTTCCTTTGCGACCGCGGTTTTTGCACTTAGGCTCAGGGTCTACGGGTGGTGTGACGGACGACGGCGGGGACGAAGGGAGAAAGATCAAGACAAGGACAAGGACAAGAAGAAACGCGCCAAGAAGGAGAAATACCCACCGAGATCGTCGAGTGGAGGTAGCATCACGAGCAGTAGTAGCGGCAGCTACATACCAGATTACACCTGCCTCGCCTTCGTCCGTCCGTACTAGATCCTCCTTCCATGCACCGTTATCCCCTTCGCCACTTCAACAGTACTCCCGCAGTAATCATAACACATCATAACACAAGCCAGAGTACTACATCTGCGTCAACATCGTCGTCTTCGCATCCACCTTCGAGGACTGAGTCACCTATAGGATCACCTCCTACAGGCGATATGGATATGAGCGAGCTCACTACGGAGATGGCTGTGCCTTCGAACCATGAGTTGACGTCGATCGAGGAGCATTATGCTACGGCGGTGGGGACGCCGATGCAGAGGAACCTAAAGCATCGAAAGAGCTGTCCCGATCACGTTCAGTCTCGTTATCGTTATCGAGCGCAAGTCAACACGGGGGTGTGGATACGGAGGAAGACCCTTTGGATCCAATTACACCTGGGCCTACGGCTGCGAGGTTTGACATACCTATTCCGAGGGGGTTGGTTGACGAGGATGGGGGACCAGGTCCGGAGGGAGATGATGACAGTGATGATATTGAAGGTGATTGGGTTGAACCTTCGTTACCTAACTCACCAGTTCATACCCCTCCACCTGCCCCACTACCACCCGCACAGCCTGCTACGCAACAGGTACCGGCTGTTGTACCTGTACCTGCACGAGGGTGAGAGGCGCAGATGAATCGGGATCGGGAAAAGCAGGTGAAGAAACGAGCACGTCAGGGTCGTATCCTGAGTTTTCCATGTTCATGAAGGCGGCCATTTCGACCTTGCTTTTGCCAGCTGCGACCAGCTAGTTTATCACACGATATAAGTATGTGTACTAAAATGTAAATTGATCTTTCTACTACCGACAATATGGAAAATCGTTACCAAACATGAAGCAGTGGGAGGGAAAATTCTAAGAAAGGAATGCATAAACTATCGCCATACGTGTATAGAGTCAGGATGCCGCCTTGCGGGGCGAACGACGGAAAGATCCAGCTTTGGAGATCGCTTTCACTGCCTTTGCCTGCGCGGCTTGGTCCTCCAACACTTCTTTACAAATGGCTAACCTTCTATACTTTAGACGGCACCGGATAAAGTCGTCTGTCGCCCAATTGTGTCTGTATTGGCTCAAAAAAGGGAATTTGGTACGGGCCTGAGGTCAAACATGAGAAAAGTACCCGTGGTAGTAGCAAAGTTCATGTACCTTTTCGCGAACACGATTCAAATCTTCCACAGGCTGGTAAGTTATTGCAAGGCTACAGTCCATGTGCTCTTCTATGATATCATTGATGTATTTCTGGGACAATTGGTCAGGCAGTTCATGGCATTCAAAATCGAGCAGCGTACCTTGACTTCATCATACTTCTCATCCTCCCAACCTAGAGCCTTCTTCAAATTATAACCTCCACGATTTGGCCTCCCCACCTCACCCTGCGGCTTGGCTATAAGCCCTTGATTGGCCTGTTTCGTACGGCTCTTTGATGCGGTGGCTTTGGAGGGCCCTTCTTGTCTAGTGCGACTCCTAGACATATCTTCTTCTTGTCTAGTGCGACTCCTAGACGTATCTTCTTCTGGGCTACTGAAACGAACGTGTTTACCCTCAGTGGTGTCCCCGACTGTACGTTCTTCGGCGTAGATGCTGTTTGAAGCGACACCGCGCTCGGAGAAGGAAGATGAAGGTTGAGAATGTGTACTCGAGGCAGAACGTCCCTCTGATTCGGAATGTATGATCTTCGGTACCTCGGTAGTGGAAGGAGAGCTGGGAGGAGACAATGTATCAGAGGGATCGCTCGCTGGTTCGGAGGAATCACGGCCTCGCTCAGAAGAATCGCTCGCTGGCTCAGGTGAGTTGTGGCGCGAGGAGGAAGGGCCATATGGTGAATATCGAGCACTTTTCGAATGAGGAGTGCGGTGCGCGCCACTCGAGGAAAAGAGAGCTTCGTGATCAACGGAGACAAGAGTGTTTCTCGAGGAATAGATTTCGATATGGTCGATGGAGAGGGGTCGCCCTTCAAATGTACGGTTGCGGTAGTCCATTGGGATTCAATAATAGCTAACTTTCGAATCAAGTCCACTTTTATAGGGAAAAAATTCAAAAAAAATAAGCTGGAGACGTTTGAAAGGGAGCATGAGGTGAAGACAAACACCATTGAGTCCTCCATCGACGCCCTTGAACCCGAGTACAGCTGTAAGCCATGAAAGCGACCAAGCAGAAGCACGAGCTCACCCAGCATAATGCTGCTGATGTCACAATGGGACGGTCCGCTCTCGGTCCGATTCAATGTCTTTGTCCGACCATGTTCAAAGGGAACTTGGTATTGAACCTCAACGGACCTGAACGTCTCCGCTTCATCTTCAGCTTTCTCTAGCTAGCAAGCAATGAAGTTTCTCAAATCTCTCTTTAGCGCCAAATACAAGCAAGCGATCGTACTTCAAGGTCCTCGGGACGCTGTTCTCTCCGTAGCTTTCTCCGCGGACGCAAAATTTTTAGCGGCAGCAGGTACTTTATGGACCATTCGTGATGCTATCTTGAAACCTAGTATTTTTGATAGGATATGGCGGTGTTAGCGTTTGGGACTTGGACACGCATGCTCTACTTTCAGTTCCCCAAACACCTCTAAGTGCCTCAAACCCCAAACGCGCTTTTGCCGCTGCATCCTGGGTACATTTCGAGCGGGGGGACAGTCATGTTCTTATTCTCGGAACGATGCAGGGAGAACTTGTAGCTTGGGACTGGGACCGTGAGCGTAAAGTTTGTACACCGTTTTCTTTCAGTTTCCGTTCTTGCACAGCTGACCGGTTTCAACCCAGCTTTTTGAGTTTATGGCTAAGAGAGCGTTGTGTGAGGAAACCTACCAGGTCATGTCTATCGATGTACATGAACAATTGGTAGCTAGTGGACACAGTGCGTGCATCGTTGCCTCTACGGCGGATCGCGCTGTGAGTGTGTGGACCTTGTCGCCATCCACTCGAGAACTCACCCGCGTTTTCCGCGTTGTTCTTTCACAACCATTCCTGCCGAAAAGTGTGCTTTTTTGCAAGAGAACTCGTGATGTGTATACGTTCGGGCGGGAGGGCGGAAACATGTGAGTCTTCATATCTACATTGAATGGCTTGAATCGACTAAAGAGTGGATAGCATTCAGCTGGAACATAAAACCGGCGAACTCAAATGGAATAGATCCCATGGTCCAGACATAATGTAGGTTTTCCTTCACTCTCTTGAGCAGGAAATTGCAGCTAAGTTGAGTTGCTTAAGGGGCTTTGTCGCAATTGATGAGCCAAAGGATCTATTTCTGGCATGGACTGGACAGGATTTCGAGCTTTTCAAGCTTAGCAATCTGGAGCACGTCTGTACCTTCAGTAGTAAGGCTCCTCTGGTTCATTTTCCGAAGCAAGTAGCATTTGGGGAAGGTGGCAATGTCATTGTGGGCAGAACTGACCGCAGCTGCGCTGTTCTCTACGACACCAACACTGGAACACTATTGCAGAATCTTAAGTACTCGAAGCAAGGCTTGGTACAAAACGTGACAGTAAGGCTTCTGTTCTCTTATTAAGCCTTTCTACTCATGGTATGAATAGACATGCACACTTCCTGATTTTTACCTCATCGCGATCGCTGGCTCGACCGGTCAGCAGCCAGCCGATGTGGTGGTATTCCGGAAGAAGCGCACAGATTCTATCCCCAAAGTAGCGGACCCTGTCGGCCAGCAAAAGGATGTCCTCCTCCTTCTGACAAAATCGACCATGACATACCTTCTGTTATTTGTGGGCGCCGTTCTCTGTTTAATTGGTGCACACACGATGATCACAAATTCTAGTGGAGTGGTATGCACTTACTGACTATTCCGATGCAAGCTTCCTAACCTCTCTCAAAGATACAGACTATGCTTCGTTATTTTCCCTGGGAGCTAGAAATGAAGCCGGAGTTTCATGAACTTTTCGTGAGACTGAAGGAGAACTCAAACATCGCTACTCAGGACACAAGTATCCCTCCTATTGGAACAAGTATCATTTCTACAAGCGTCGTCCCTACTGCTTCAACTAGTATTGTCGTCATTCCTAGTATTACCATCATTCCAGCTAGTAGCGCGAGCATTGCTTCCTCTCAAAGCAAAGCACTCGCAACAATCCTTGCCAGCTGAAAGATACCCATTTCCTTTTCCACTCATCATACTTTGCCACGAATATATGTACTATTATGATGTTGAATATCGAAATCCATTCCACAAATATTCCTGTGTAGAAGCTTTCATCTCTTTTCCGTATACGAATATTCAATAGACAAAATACAAAATAAATGTTTGTACCCTGCCTTTATTTTTATGTAATTTACACGCTCAGGCTAAGCTTGGGCTGAGCGATGCCGAAGGCAAGCCTGGATAAGTCAACTTGTTTCTTTGCTTGTGCTTGTTGATTTGTGGTTGATTACTCCCATCGCTTCAAGACCACGTCGCTTACCGTTGACGTTGACCACACTAAACGTTCAATTCTTCATCTTAGCATTTAAACATGCCTGCTGCCTACGATTTTCTGGAAGATGATTACGATTTTGGCGTCCTACGCCCACCAGCATTATCTGACCCTGTCACTGAACAAGATTGCCTGGAGAGCGACTGCGTCCAGTTCCAAGTTCGCCTTCTTAAATGTAAGTTACCCCCTATGCGATGCCAGATACTTGAGCTGACATTGTGAATTAGATGGGAAAGGCATGTCAGACGTAACCGACGAGCAACTGCTATCCAGCAAAGCTTACGACATATATGTTGCGACAAAATATTTCAAATCCAGTCAGTGCGCTCGTTACTCCCCAAAACTTAAACTAATTTCTTCTTGCCAAACCTTAGAAGGCCTCCTTGCCCCCCCAACCATCGACGACGACGCTTATCTTGACGGCGTAGCCCTCCGCTTGTGCGAGCACATGCGGGCACCCATAATGGCTGAAATCCAGGGGATGCGGGCGGGGATGTTGGCTGAAATGAACGAGTTGATGCAAGCGAATCTCCAAGCTTCTGAACAGCATACACTTGACAGGTTGAACGGAGAATTGGACCGCAGGTTCGCAAACGTCGACCAACAACTCGCTACACTTACCCAGAATCTCACCACACTCGATGGGAGAATCACTCCAATAGGGCAGAATCTTGCCACACTTACAACCAATTTCACCATGCTCAGACAGAGGTTCAACGATGAAATCCCAGAAATCAACAGGACACTCGCCGACCTTGACACGAGATTCGCCGACCTTGACAGGAGATTCACCGACCTTGACAGGAGATTCGCCGACCTTGACAGGAGTGTTACTGAAATCAACGGCAGAGTCACCGCAGTTGATGAGAAACTCACTCAGTTCGACGAGAAGTTTGAACGTAGGATCCGCGAGCTGCAAGAGGAAGTTGACTCACTCGGAAGGAAGATTGATGCCCTTCCTGAAGATGTCGACAAGAAGATTACGAGGTTGACTAGATCGTTCAATAAAAAGCTCGACGACAAGCTGGGAGATGTGGACAAGAAATTGGCTGGGTTGCAAAAGACGGTGGATGGTCTAGTGAAGGATATGAAGGCAGTGTTTGAATTTTCTGCTGAGACCGCGACTACGGTAGCAAAGGTATGGCATACTTAACATCTCCATGCACATTCTCAACCTTTTGTTCAATGTAGGATTTCAATCGTCTTATTGCTCCTGGTGCTGCCCTTTTGCAAGTACCCTTCCTTGATGGAACCAAACCTTGGAACAAGCAGGTTGAACTGAAGCCAGAGAGGGTGGCCGCTGGTGATACGCAGATGGTTCTCCTTCCTGCTCTCAGTACACACAATGCAATTGCAAACCTTGGAAGGGAGGAGACCTATTGCTACCTGAAGGGGTATGAAGGGGAGGACTCGGAATTTTCACAAAGGCCTGGGGACTGGGACAGAACCAAGAGGGAGCTATGTGGTCGGATCTTTAATGCTGTCGGTGCGATACGTGTTTGACCTGTGCAATCCTGAATGTTTAAACTAGGGGACAAGAGCATATGTTGTGATAGTACGAAGATATACATATATTGATTTTGGGATACTTTAGAAAGCGCGTTCGGATGCCACCTTCCGCCTTGCACGAATGGCAAAGGTTCCAGCCTTTCGACAATATATTAGAAGTTTGGTGAATAATGATCGAAGAAGGGTGAATGCTCTGTTCACATACTGAAGGGGTAGTCTTGACTGTACGCTGGCTGCAGAGCATTGAAGTGAACTGCCCTAGCAAGACGTGATGATTCATTCAAACTTCAGCACCGTCCTCGCATAAAATACCATCTTGTCATCCATAGAATTTGGGACAAAGTCGAACTTGATTGTGTTTGCAGCGCCAGATCTCGTACTAGTTGAAGTGTAGGAAACTCCACATTTTTTCATAGCAAAGAGGCATGACAAAGGTAGAAGTCCAGCCTGTTATTAGTCTCGCAAGCCTAAATGAGTAATTCGTCCATGAAATCGTTGGCTTGCCTGTGCCCAGAATGAGAAGATCTATGGACATGAGTACAACAAGCGCTCGTCCTCACTGCGGTGGGCGACGCTGTGCGCTTATGCTTTGACCCTACTTCGATGTGCATTAGATCCTAGCCTGAGTCAAAGAAGCTTGATGGATACCTGCTTTCCCTGGCACCGTTGTTCGAACTCATCGTTGCCTCAGAGCACGAGTTCGCTGCATTGATGACGATGTCAGAGGAACAGACGCGTATTGTCACGTTGAATCCCAGTCTCTATTTCTAGAGCCTAGCGGAGGTATTCTGTACAGGCTTCATTTGTGGAATAGTATACAAAGATCTTTTGTGTGATATCCTGCTCTCATATCTTTTTGTGACCCAGAATGTTCAGTGCCACTAGGAAGTATATTCACGAAGTCAATAAAGCTGGGGTCAAGCCCAAGGAATACGGAGAAGGAATGTTTCAATAACCGTGTCTGACCAAAATACACTCTCATACAAGATACAAAGAAAAGATCTACAAGCTCACGCCGTAAGGTGGTACCGCAATTACAAGATGATCAACACCTTCCCGTCAACCAATTTCTTCTCTGCAGTCACTTGAGGAACGACAGCGGAGCTAAGGGGGAAAGTTGTCAGGGTAGCCTGAGTAGCAAAGGAATCCACTGCTCCTGTAACAAGGGAATTCGCGGCCTCAGTAGCAGTAAGAGCCCCGGTGGCTTCAGTAGTAAGGGACCCAACAGCTTCAGTGGCAAGAGAACCGACAGCCTCGATAGCAAGGTAAGTAGTTGGCTGCAAGTCGTCGGAATGGATCATCGAAGTGAGGGTCTCAATGGTTTTCTGGATCCGAAGTGTGAAGTGAGCACTCGAAGACTCAGCAAAGCAAACAAACAAGAGCCCACCGGAAATTTACCCTGGAACCAACGGAACGATTCAATAATTGTTACCCCTATAAAGAGGAATGACTGAACACGAGCCCACTTGGACCCTGGAGAGAAGGGGGTGGGCAAGAACGCATCGTCAGAAGGAGCAGAATCTTTTGCAGGCTTGGTGTTCGAGGGTTTTGGCGATTTCTTGTAGAGTACAACATCGGCCGGTTGTTGGCCAGTTGTTCCAGCAATCCCAATAAAAGAGCAATTGTCGAGGGTGCAACTCTGAACTGAGTATTAGTACTGCTAACTAGGAGGAGTTGTGAATAGCACTCACAGCCACCTGCTGGACGAAGCCCCCTTTCGGGTACTTGAGAGTTTGAACCTTCTTCCCTGTGCGAGTGTCGTACAACAGAGCACAACCTCGATCCGTCCCTCCAACCACCGTACTCCCGTTCTCGGCGAATACAACCTGCTTCGGATACATGATGACAGGGGTCTTGCCTTTGAAGGTACGAATGTGAG